>WYDI02005051.1:0-37221 GCA_009867235.2 Psittacus erithacus | reverse complement strand
GGGAAGGGGATGGGGATGGGGATGGGATGGGATGGGGATGGGGATGGGATGGGATGGGAGGGGGGGGGGAGGGGGGGGGGGGGGGGGGGGTGGGGGGGGGGGGAAGGGGGGGGGGGTGTGGGGGGGGGGGGGGGTGTGTGGGGGGGTGTGTGTGTTTTGTGTGTTGTTGTGGGGGGGGGGGGGGGGGGGGGGGGCGGTTCTGAAACTTTCCCATTCTCTTTTGCTACTGATGAACAGATGGATAGATGATAGTGTTACTCCCAAAGTTGTATCTTTATGTTCTACATTAGTACACTCAGGACCACTAGGAGTTAGCCTTTATCTGTGCTAAAAAGGGGGTTTGTTTTTCAGTTCCCTCTATTTTTGGGAAGCAGAGTGAAGAAGATGAGATTTGCTTCTACTTAACTGTTCAGTTGCTTTATCAAAAGGAGATATTTAAAACCCTCCAGTGTCATGAGTCACTGGCCAAAGCTGCTGTGCCTCCTTTACACCTTGATGACAGGGATTGTCTTGGTGATGGGCAGTGTTTTGTCCAGTAAGCCAGCTCTGGACACAGGCAGATAAATGTGTCTAGCATTATTCCTAATGTATTATTTCCCTTACAGCAGGAAAGTATTTACATCTAGGTTTTACAGACCGAACAGATGGTTTCTTTTTTTCCCTTTTCTGTGTTTTGGTGGAAGTGTGCACGTTGGATAAGGTTTTGTGATTGTGACACTTAAAAAACTAGCAGCTGTGAAACACTCTAACCTTAAATGAGATACACCATGAGGTTTCCCACTGATCCTTACTTGCCTGTTTTTCACTAGAATTGGAGACCAGCTTTTTGATGCTTCTGCAGAGCTTTATTTTCCATGAATAATGTTGTATTTGGCTGTGGGTCTCTGGACTGATAGACTTCTGACTGCATTAAGGCTGCAGGTTTAATCTTGCACATGAAACTACACATCTTTTTCTCATGGTAATTTCTGTTAATTTGCTCTTTGATAGAGCAACATTATTACTAGTATCTGTGAGCCATATGTGTTATCAAGCATATCTTTATGATTCTCTGGACAGGGCTTTGGTGACCATATGGTGTCAGTTTAATTAAAATTTAAATATGGAAATACAGTGGTCTGGAAATGGGTAATGAAGGATCTTTTGTGTCCATTTCCATGCCAGTTCAGTAATAGATGAAAGCTGCAGCTGAACAGCAGCTTCATCCAAGAAAGTGAATTGAGGACATCATTTTAGCATTTGGTAGGCAGTTGTCCACTTGAGAAATATCTGGCATTTTTTGCTGTTGAACTGAATGCAGAAATGATACCTCGAACCATGAGGCTATTTTGGCCTCTTGGATGCTAACCCCAAATTTTTCATCAAGTATTAAACTACATGAAGCTGGGTTATCTTGTTAAAACCCCACTGCTGTCTCCAGTCACATTCCCATAATGTGTGGGCTTGCTGAAGATTTCCAATGCCTTTTATCATCATTAAATCCATTTACAAGATCAGGAGTAAGTAACATTATACATGGAGTTATTCTAATACCATTCATTCAGCTCATATCCCCATATTTCCTGGAGGTTTTATAGCAGACAAAATTGTAAGAGAGCTTCTTAAAATGTTAAGTTGTGCAAGGAGTAACAAGTTTCATCTTTAAAGGAATCAAAGAATTTAATACAGAATTAGCTTGCTGCTCTTAAGTTAAATTTAGTACTTGGTAAGCAACATTGTGTTTTAATATTAATATTTGGTTTGGCTTTCTCTTCTATTTGAGGTAACGCTATGTTGCTTGTTTTGGTGAGTGAGAACCTATCAAATGGCCAAGCCAGCACTGGATGATTTGGTCCTCATGTTGTCAACCAGTTCAGACATGACACGTTATTTTTCCCTCATGATAGCTTCTCTGGGTTATTGTGTGTTACTGCCAGAGGCCGTTCAGAACAGTGCCTGATCCCCAAGTGTTGAACATGTTAACACTGACTCAGTTACAGTTGATAGAGTGGGAAAGTCTGCATTTACTAAATACAACTCTTGCTGCATGCTACCAGCTCTACCCATGTGTGGACAGAGAATCATATGAGCCCATTTTGATTGCTTTTCAGGCTGGTGCATATGCAACAGGGTCAGAGCCTCATTAACAAGAAGAATGCACAGCCCCAGACCAAAGAGATTCAAAGGGTGTAACTAATTGATGTGCAGGGATTGTAGGTCGTATCTTCATGAGACATACAGTGATGATGCAGAATGATTTAATTCGGAACAATCAGCATGCTTCATCCACGAACTGCCACAGTGCCCCACTAACCTACACGCTGCAGTAACCTCTACTTCGGGTATCAATACAGGACGCTGCCCTTTGGGATCCCGCAGGAGCGAGTGCTGTCAGCTGACAGATGAGAGCACAAGGCTGTGGGGCTTCGCGCTGCTGCAAGAAAGTAGGTCATGGCCAAAAGTAGCCTTGGCTGTCTTTGTGGAAGTGTGCCTGTGAGAGAGGAGTCAGCTGAGAAAAGAGCTTGCATGGGTTTTGCGTTTGTTTTTTTAGCCCTTCCTTGCTGTGGAGCAGCTGGCACTACGTGCTGTGAAATGCGTCTGCTTTCCAGTATTCTTGCATAAAATATATTTAGAAGTGAATATGCAGCTCTTATTTCTGCTTAAGGGAAGTGGCAGATGCTTGTGGCCTTTCGTTTTCGTTAAGAATTTAGAATTTTAATTAGATCAAGTGTTTTTAGTAAACATTTTTTTTTGCCCTTGCTTTCTTCACTGGAGATTGCCTTAAACTGGGTGGTAGGTGTGTGTTAGGGAAACACAGGTTGGAAATTATTTTTGAACTTGAGCTGTATATGCAGTATTTGAGCTCTCATGCTTTATTAATAATAGGACAGACATGAAAACAGCTACTTTAACTCATCTTAGGACTCATTTGCTCCTGCTGTCTCCTCCTGTGAAGACCAGTGCCTGTTTGTGGCATAATGGTCATTTCCATGGCAACAAACTGTGTGATGGTGCTGGAAAGCTTTGACTTTTAACGGAGAATAAATAAAAGCAGATTCACCCACACACAAGAGAACCCTATTTTCATGTGAAATGAATAACTTGAGAGGAAAAAAAAAAAGAGGTTTTCTATATCATTTTCTTTCATAGTTTCCTGTATAATCTGTATGTCTTTTAAAACTAGACCTATTGGAAGTTGCAGCATGCAGGTTGGACTTCCTTCTTTGTCGCTGCTCCATGTGCAGTTGCCTGACCGTGCATCCTGGTCTCAGGCACAGCTGCCTTTGTAGGCCATAGCAATCCTCTGTAGCAGATCATCACCTGGGTTTGCTGTTCTGGTTCTCCAAAGATTCCCTTTGACGAAACACTAAGTCCCCCTTTTGTCTTGCCATACATCAAGACTTGTCAATCAATTTGTCAAAATATTTTTTAGATGTTGTCCTAATTGTGTTTCCCCCAATATTTTCTTACATACAACTTGCTCTGTTTCCATCTCTTTTCATAAATACGTTGCGCAAACAACTTCCTTTATCAGCAGTTGGAAATTCCATCATGATTTGGTATGGGAGTGCTTGAGCATGAAGCTGTTGCCAGCTGAGCCAAAACACAGAGCTGCTCCAGAGGGCATGAGCTGACACACCTAAGTCACTTCTTGTGTACAAACTTGATAGGAGGCCAGTTTGCGGCAATGAAAGTTTACAATGCTCATATACAGCACTTCTTTAAGGATGAAAACTCTACTGAAGACTCTAAGCTTTGTGTGTATTTCAACTCCTATATGAAAATCACTATTTCTTTACTTACTGTTGATACATAAGACTGTATAAATGCTGGTCTTATTTTGGAGCAGATGCCAGCGCAAGCAGCTGATACACCATGAGTAACTGATGCTGAAAACTAACCTTTTTCCATATTATGGAAAGATGTGACCTGAAATACCATACTATTTCCCTGGGTACAGAGTGCGAGTCTGAGGACTTGGCAGCACTTCTAACAGTACATCTTATGTTGACAGATGAAAGAATGTACTACAGCTTTTGCTGCCTTTAAAGTCTGTACAGCAGTTTAGACTGTCTTTTCCACTAAATTTCTGTCAAGGTATAAATCTGAATCTTCGATCATCCTAAACCATTTCTTAGGGAACTGTTTCCATTTTTGTTTAAAGATGATTGCTTACATGTTTTGGGGATAAGTCAGCTCTGCCAGGAAGATAATTTAAAGGCCTTCCTTCAAATTATCAGTGTTGCCAGTGGTTTTATTTCTAAAGAAGCTTTTTCTGGAACATAAATTTTGGGCTGTTGCACAACATGTGCACAGATGGATGCTGCTTTGTGTTAATAGTTGTTTAGGTTGAATAGATCTGTCCAGAATCATATGTTCATTTTGGCAACGCTGCTGTTTCTTTACTACTACTTTGACAATTTTGTTCCTTTAGGAAGATAAATAAATGAATAAAGCTCTGCATTCACGTAAGTCATTGCAGAAGCTTTTGTTGCCTTTGCTGTCTTTGTACCCCAGCAGTGTGCAGATGTTGGGGTTTGGAGGTTGTTTTTAGAGTCCACTTAAGGAAAAACAGCAGCCCTGATTTTCCATTGCCTAATTAAATATAACCTAAACTGGCCTCTTTTTTTCCCTTCCCATCTTATTCCTATTAGCCCTCATTGCTGCTCTTGCTAATAAATTAGAGAGATGGTTACCTTTGTGGCCATGAATGAGCCTGCCAGTTGGCTGGAAACAGTTTGAGAACTGTCTTCCTATAATTAACTGTGTCCAGCTGTCATAACCTGTACTCTCTGATCCAAGAATATGAATTTTGATTAGGCAGAAAGTGCCCACTGACTTAGTTTCACATGGTTTTGTTATCACTTTTTGCTGTAATGATTGAACTGGCAGTGTCGGCACCGTGGCTGGCAGATCTCTGCTCATAGCTGTTTATAAAGAGCTGTCTGGATTATAAAAATCTCCCTGATCTGTTCAGGTGAATGTTTTGAGAAGAGAACCAGTTGTTTCTTTTAAAAGGCCTGTGCTGTGTGTGTGCTTTTAACAATCAATTTGGCAGTGAAACTGTCACTGGCAGCTGATACAATCAAAGCATTTGTTGGGGTTTCTTTATATATCTGAGATCCTGACTCAGCCTTGCAGCTTGCTGAGCTGGACTTTGTCTCTGGGTGCCCCAGTCAAGTGCTACCTGACCATCCTGGTGGGCTGTGCTGGTGGGGTGACCCCAGTCATGCCAGCGAGGTGCCAAAATCCCATACCGACCCTATGAAAGGACTGGCATACATGAGCTTGCCTGTCATGTTACTGAAGGCTCACCATTGGTTTGGGTATGCTTGCAGCTTTAATGTCTTGGGGAAGGCTCTGGGGAGGGAACAGCTTGATCATCCAAAAATATCTGCCAGCCTGATAGCTCTTCCCTCCCTATGTCAGCCCTTCCAGAGAGAGGGCACCCGGAAGATGCCATAGACGTTCTGATGAAGCCTGAGAGAGCAGGAGCTAGCTTAGTTTGCAGTGTTGTCTCTGGAGTTGGAGAACATTGGCCCAACCTCAGCTGCCATCTCGGTTCCCTCTTCTGTGGAGTTGCTAGCTGGGGATTAACTGGTCAGAGGCCCCTCCTGAGACTCCCTTCATGACCCCGCACACCTTTCCAGAGAATTTCTGCCTCCGTTTCTTTTCATTTTTGCTATTTATTCTGTGGGCTCTGCTGCACTTTTACAGAAGTAAAAGAAAAATTACAGTTATTTCAGAAAAGATAGTGAGATTGATTGCCAAAACGGTTTGCTGGTTTTATGACTTTTATCAGAGGTCCCTTCTGAATTGTCACTTATTATCAGCAGCAGTGATCTTTCCCTCTTAGCTTTTCATGTGAACTCTCCTTTCAGTTTGTGCTAAGACAGCTGTGCGACATCTCGAGCTGGTTCACGCTGTTAGCTCTGTGCTGTGTCGAACTACAGCACTGTAAATAAACGTATCCCAGCTCTCAGGCTTCGTGAGCCTTGTTTTTGTGGGCTGCCTGTGACTTAAACTCCCAGGGTTCTGATGCTTCAGACAACTTGCAATATCTTATTAATAAATTATGTATCATTAAAATCTGAACACTGATGTTGCAGTTTCCTTTTATTTCCATGGCTAGATTTTGTTGTGATTAATTTTTTAATGCTGCTTTTTTTTTTTTCTTTTGTTTTTAGAAACTAGATGCCAAATCACTGATAAAGCTGAATTTTGCTAAAAACAGTGAAGGTAAGTGCAGTCATTTTCTGTGGGTTTTTCTTTTTGTTTGCTTGTTTATTTTTCTTTTCTTCTTAATGAGCACTTGAATAAATCCTGGACTGTCGCACTCATGGTAAAGTTACCTATTTGTGTTTTCTGTCAAGTTCTTATTTGGTTTTAGTAAAATGGCTGTTTCTTGTGAGTGACGTATCTACCTTGAAAGTTCCATTTCTGGTTTTCCTTACACTGGGGAGCTGTAAAGTTTTCAGCATTTTCACTTTACTATAGCTGCTACTGCAGTAAAGTACTGTTCACTTTAAGGAAAAGTTTCAGGAAAGTCTAAATTTCTATAGTATGTTCTAATTTTTTTGCTACCTTGCCTATGGCAATATTTGCTGATAACTTGCTTTTGAGCAACTTTTTGCTTATAAAAATAATTAGACTTAAATGAACACATGGGATTTTATGAGTTGTAGCACAAAAGACAGCAACCTCGAGTTTTATTCTTGCATGGTTAAAGATACAGAATCTGCCATCTGAGAGAAGATGCTAGGAATAAAAAAGAGTGGAGGTGAGTTAATCTTTTACAAGGCAGATGATGATTTGTTTGAAATGAGAGTTGCAATGTCTTGGTGGGCATAAAATTCTGGAGTGTCTGTCTCCTTATCTTACCAAAGGACTACAGGGCCTTTTCTCTAGCTGATGATTATCTTCTGTGTTTTGTATTTCATCTGTCTCAAGAGCAGGTTGTTAAAAAATTATCGATAGTCACTGTGGCCAAAGTCTTTGAAAGATACTGTGATACTGTGCTTTCCATAAAGAAGCCCAGTTCCTATGGAGTGGAATGATGCCGGCCACGCAGTTTCAGAGCTTTTTCCTTAAAACGGTTCGTGCTGTGTCATTAATTGATCAAGGAAAGATGCAACAAAACAGGAAGAGTAAAATGTTGCATTTCTGTCCATTGACAAATTTTTCTTTAAATCTTAACATGCAGAATGGTTGCTACATATGTAGGATTGTCTCTGCTCACACGTGTATAATAAAAAAGGTCTTCAGATATTGTAGTTTCTTCCATTTAATGAGCCCCTCCTTAGTTGAGTGTCTTCTATCCAGAACAAGTGTGTGCCTTCAGCAGCTCAGCTTTTGCTGGAACTGAAAGCATGGTGATTTGCTCTCTCTCATGCAGCTGGGGTGAGGCCTCGCATTTTACCAGCATGTTTCTGTATCCAGCAGTTGGGCCATACCCTGATGCTGCTTCCAAAAATCCCTTCCTTAACTTCCTCTTAAATTTCAGTCCCTTGTGTCAGTGGTTTTCCTTCAGCTCTGATGATATTCGCAGAAACGGTCCTCAGCTTTCACTTGCATCCATGTGCTGAAGGTCGAAGTGCCTCCTCTTGCTGATCAGTTAATGGTAAATACTCTGTAGGTGCTTGCGTCTCCTGTCTGCAGGTGCTCTGAGCAGCCTCTATTCTGGTCTCCCTGCTGGTTTTGATTTTCAGATGGTAATTAAGAAAAAAGAACCAAATAGACCCAGCATATTGCAAAAGTCTCACCCAAACCCCCAGGTCTAGCAAACTGATCAAGTATTAATAACCTTCTTCTAATTGCTTTCTGCTGAGATGATCCAGACATTTCTCTTTTTCCTCGTACATTGCCTTCCATCAGTTTGCTTGTTGTTGACATGCTTAATATTTATGCTGACCCTCCTGGGAAAATTCACAGCTTGATTAGAACAGAAGCTGGGTTCCTTATTGAATAACGTGTTCAGATTTAATGGCATTCTGCTTGCCACATTTGAATACAAAATACTCTTCTCTCCTAAAAGCACAACAGCTGCTGTGGACTTTTTTGTGGGATATGAGGTAAACTTTTATTCCTGGAAACAACACTGAAAAGAGAGCACTGGGCAAGTTACAAGATACTGGCTATCAATAGATCTTTGATTACAACAATAACTATTATATTGTGATACTTCACAGATATCAAGCCAGTTGAGCAAAGTTCTGTGTTGGAGGATTGAAGGCAGTAGAGTTCAAAATTGCATTTTTATTGCTTGCTTTATAATTCCCTTAATGTTACTTTTTCTGTTTAGTATCGAAAAATCAAAGCATGGTTAAAACACCATTGAATACACACTGAAGTTACACTTTCTATTAAAAATAAATGTAAATACCATTCACAGAGATAACAGAAATCGGCTATCTCAAAACCGCTGCATGGACTTCATGTAAAATTTAGACCATTTTCCCCTCCTTCAGGTAAATATCACTGTCCAGTGCTGTTTACTGTATTCACCAATAACTCCCATATTGTGGCCATCAAGACAACTGGAAATGTGTTTGCCTACGAGGTAGGTTCTCTGTTGCATTTCATTATTAACGTTTTAGAATTGATGCATTTCATTCAAGATCACAAAACACTTTAGAAAGATGGGTAAGTTTCGTCATTGTTTTACAGCTAGGGAGGTTAAAGTACAAGGAGATGAACTGACTTCACAAGTTGTTGTCCAGCTTTTGCCTTCAGTATATGAAGAAGCCTACAGTATGTTTTAAAAGACATTTTTAAACCCTTTTCCTAAGTTAACCTGCATGCATGGAATTCTTAGACCAAAATGAGTAGCTTTTATATGCTCCTCAGTTGAATTAATAGACAAATTTTCTGCTGTCTTCTTTCTGATACAGCATCATCACCAAAACAAAACACCTTAACTGCATTTTTATTTGTGTTTTCTGAACATTTGTGCAAACCCAAGTAGAATTCTAGTTGTGACTTGTTTGCATAAGCCTTACTGTAAAAGCAAGATTTATTTATTTTCAGTAGCAAGTAAATGCTTCAGTTAAGGGATACATATCCAGTGTTGTAAGGCATTTGAACACTGAAACATCTGCTTTTTGAAATCTGTTGATGAGAAATTCCAGTAGGACTTTCAGGTACTGAGAGAGGAGCAAGCTGAAACCATTGCAATCAGGGAAAATACTGGATTCATTGTAGTTTTGAAAATGTGCTCTGCTTGTAGTTGAACTGTCTGTGTTCCAGCTGTGAGAGCAGTCAAGATTAGGTTAAAATAGAAAGTAATTTCTGTTCTTTCTGGGAGCATGATGCTCTGATTGCTGTGGTTAAAAGGCAAAAATGAGTTTAAGAGAAGTCTTTGTTAAATGCTTGTTGGTATTGTAAAATTATTGTTCAGTTTGCTGTGATTTATAATACTAGTCTTCCTAAACAAGCTGTGCCAAGAAAGTCTGTTTCTTATGTAGTGTAACATTTATCAGTTTGTTATAAGTGTAGAATTAATTTATGGACTTTTGGAGAAACTAGAAAAATATTATCACTTTCATCTGAGGAGAATAGAGGACATTTGGGTGAATAACATTCAGGCTTTTTGCAGGCAGACATTCATAGTCATCTCACTGTGTGATGTATTTGTTCATAACAGCAAAGCATTTATTCCACTTGGATTGTCGCTATGAAATAATATGCCTCTGCTTTGTTGAGCATCATTTAATTTTCTCAGGTGAACAGAAGCATTGCTGCAGGCTAGGTGCAGCAGTAAAGGTGGACTGAGTGTGAGGGACTAACGCTAGCCTGTCACATGCTTGTCTCCCCAAGGGGGGCTAACAGAGGAGGAGATATAGACCCCTTGTTAGAGCTGCCTGTCTTGTGCCATCTGTAAACACTTAACTTAGAAAACTGCAAGCAAGACTTGTTTTATTTTGGCAGTATTTTTGTGATGAATTTGGTTACAATGATGCGCATAACTGTGGAATGTTAAAGGCTGCAAAGTTCTTTTTGAGAAGAAGTAAAACCCAAAGAACAAACCACATGGAACTGTTAAGTTTTGTAGGGGTGAAAAACAAAAGCGTCTCATCTCTTAAAGATACACAGTGAAAATATTGCAGTTGCCAGTTGAAAATGAAGAGTTAAATTGTATTCTTTATTATTTTTACCTTAAGGTTTTACTGGTATCACCTATTCACTTGTAATATTTATGCATTAGAATCCAATTTTTAACGTCTGTGTCTTTTGCCTGGCTGTTAGGCAGTAGAGCAGCTGAACATAAAACCAAAGAGCTACAAGGATCTTTTGACAGATGAGCCCTTCACTAGGCAAGACATTGTGACGCTACAGGTAAACTTTTCTCTCTGTTACATGTCTTACTGCAGCTTTCTTGCAGGGGATGGAATGTTGCTATGTATGTTATGCAGGAATCTAGAATAATAGAACTGGTAAACATCATCTCTGTGTGTGACTTGGAGATAGTAGAATGGGAACGATTGTATTTTCTTTGTTATCCAGATGAGCCGTGAAGATGCCATGTAACTTAGAGCTTGACAAATCAGTAGAGTCACTATTGTGTACCTTGTACATAGTGTTCAAATTGTAAAAAATTGGAAATTGGAGAAGAAAAAAAAATGCCCAGAAAACATCAAGGATGCCATATAAAAATGTGGATTTTGACAAATATGTTTGCAGTTGCGGTTATTTCACTGTATCCAACTGAATATAAGATCTTGTGCATAATTGTAAGTTTTGGACATGAAACTACATATAAGATCTTGGGGGTTTTTTTCCTACCTGAAAATTAGCTGTGACTCTTTGAGTTTATTGAGACTTAAAAGAAATGCATTGCAAAAGGACTCTGTAGAGGAAAGGTAAAGATATTTCCAGAATCATCTTCACCTTGAGACAGATAACAGTGTCTTGTCTATGCTAGCAAAACATATTTTAGAATGTAAAATATATAAACTTTTAGGAAGTTCACATCATATTAGGGCTGGAACTGATTGTCCATCTTACTCTTTTGGGGATGTCTAAAGGAGTCAAAGCTTCAGAATAGTATTTTTTTATAGAATGCTTCTCTAAATGTAGAGTAAAATCAGCAGCAAAACAAAGGATTTTCTTTAAAGTGCTTGCTTAGAATGGTTTTCTTCTGAAAAGACACTTACGTTGGTCTTTTAATGATTTTAACAGTACTAAAACCCAAATTAAAAATGCATTGTAAATTCAAGAGTGTAAAAGATATTTATTTGCAGATGAATTTTAGTACCAAAATATCAAAAGCTTTTGCTTAAAAGAAGACATTTTTAAGCTTGCATGATTTAAAAATAAAGGAGAAAAGACGCAAGGATCATTATTACTGGAGTCATGAGTTAGTATGCACCTCATGAGCAGTTCATTGCCATGAACCAAGACTAATTCAGTCTAATTTGAATAGAAAAATATTTTCCATTTATGTCTAAATTTAAATAAAATGTCTCCCTCCTTCCCTACTCCCCAGTGCTAAACAGCATGTTTATAAATATTTTTCCTTTGTCCCCTTGGGCTTGTGGCTGTTCAAGCTCATGCAACAAAGTAAAATGTTTTTAATCCAATGGAAGCAAAAATCATCACTTTTTCAGATTGAAAGCTCCCAACAGAATGCTATTTGAATGTAGCAGCATGGTTGCTGATGGATTTGGAACAGTAAAAAAAAACCAACATGAGTGACTAAAAATGTTTCTGTGCATCAGTATGGAAACCCAAAGTATTTTGAACAAATAATTGAAATGTACCGTCATTTAAAAATATTTTGGTATGTTTTGTAGGTTTGGAGTTTAATGTATATGTAAAGAGCATGCTCCAGTTACACACCCAGCTTTGCTTTTTTCATAAAGGCAAACAGATGCTGTAGTCTCTTAAATCTCAGAATGCAATAGGTGGTAATAGGTTCCCTATCTGGATTTTTATCAATGTTTTTCATCTTCATTCTGTTCTTGATGTGCTGGGTTTCTGTCTTGCTTGGAGGAGTATGTCCCTTAATAGAAATCAGTAGGTAACGATGGCTGTCCAGTTACAGGTACAGTCATCCTGCCAGCTACATAGAGGTCACAGCCGTACATTACCCGTACCTCTCTTACATCCTTTTAGGATGACGTTTATAATGCATGAGTAGATTTGTTCTTAACTAAACAGCTTGTATGGATTGGTATTAGCTTCTGTAGTGTACAATCTTGTAGTATACTCTTCTCAAATAGGTTTAGAAATAGCAAAGATATCCCCATCTTGGCATTGGCCTAGAAGAGATTTAGAACATTGGAATGCTGTTAACCAGCTAAAGTTTGTAATTAGGTACAACTAGTTTGTAAATATTTCTTTCAAAGAAAGACTTTCAACAAACAGGCTAAAATGGCTTTGGGGTGCTGTTTGAGAAGTAAAAGCCATTTAATTCACTGCATAACACCTGCTGCAAACTTGCAAGTATACTTTGATTTTCCCTGTTCAAATACTGCGCTACCCTGACTTGCTTTGTTGAGGCCAGAATGCAACCTAAAGTGGTAGGGCTAGGCTGGGTATTAAAATTGCTTATGTATATGTGGTATAGGAGTCTGCTGTTATTTTTTCATACTATTTTCTTCCTGCAAATTGTTGAAAGACAGACCAGTGTCTCCTCTACAAGCTGTGTTGTTGACAACACTGTGGGCAGCGTGGTGGCTTCACACTGCCAAGCTGTACCACCTGTGGCTTTGTTTCTTAGCCAGAGTTCATGACTGCAATCTGTTGTGTTTCAATTTGTGGCTCTAGAGTTCTACCCTAAATCCCACTCCTCTTAAAACCCTTTCAATGCGGTGTTGAAATTTATCACTTTGTTTTTTCCCATTCCCCCGTGTAAATTGAGTACTGTGGTATCTGAGAAAGCTGGAATTGATAGTGAGTTGGTAACAGTGACCCTGCTGTTTGAACAAAAGGTAGATATAAATGAAGTTGCTGTAAAAACCATTTTTTGCTTTGCAAATGTCAGCAAAGGACTGTCTGTAATAGCTGTGTTTATCAATAGAAAATAGCATTTCTAGAGTCTGACTCTGTCATAGGAAGCAGATGGGCTACCTGTGTTTGGTAGTGAAATACAACATGATAAATGGAAAATTTGAATAATGTATGTTTACAGATTATTTGTATGATCATTGTTTTCCTTACTGATACATAATGGGCAGTCCCACAGCTGCTAGGGATGTTCTTTTACTGGAATAGCAATTGACCCCAAACTTGACCTGTCTCTCCTAATGTATATAATTAGAATCAAACAAAAAAATTTGCTCTTTCCAGAAGAGGGAGAGTTGCATAAAATTCTTTGTCCTGTCCTTGGTGCTAAACCTCATTCAAACATAGATCATAATCCTTCCCTGTTATCTTTCTGGTGAGCCCCATCTCAGTTGGTTCCTTTAATTTCCGTGATAGTTACTGTGTCCTATTGCTAATAAGTTTACTTGTTAAAAAGAACAAATTATTTTGGATTTGGAACTGAAGTGAAATCACAGCTGTAGTTGTTAGTAACACTATCTTAGATCTGTGATGTACTCTCTTTGTAAAGGAATTGTGGATTCCTTTACAAAGTGCTTCCTACACTTAGACACACAGAATTTGCTTTTTTTCCTGACGAAATGCAAATGTCCTGGGGAAGAGCATGGCAGTTTTTCATCAACATATGGTGGTATTATCCAGCCCTTCGGGGCAGGAGGTAAAGAATATCCTTGTGTGCAAGATACATTACTGAAACTGGAATGTAGTTATTCAGGGAAAAAATACCATGAATTCTGGTTTAATGTCGTGCTGATAAAGGCAGAAATACATGTGACATTATTCCATATGAAACCCTTCTTAGACACCAGCAGTTTTAGTGTGACTGGAATTTTTTAGACTAGCCTTTTACCCTCAAGTTCAAATTCCCTTTTCACAGCTATGTGGTCATCCACAAACTCAAGTCAAGCTTTCCATCTTCTACATAAGATCGCATTAGACTACAGTTCAGAACTGGGTGATTTTTTTCTATCCTGTGTTTTACAGGTTTTAGTTTTCAATCTAAATGTTTAACCTAATTTGAAGTTATCTTCCAAGTAAATTTTGGGGGTTTGTAATTAAGTGTAAGATCTCAACGTCTACTGTCCACCATTTAATCTTTGTGACAAAATCTGGTCAGCAGTATGGTAGAAATTATTATTAATTAGTGACCCTGTAAATTCTGTGTGTGATTCAATTGTGTGTGTTGCAAATTATTCCTGTGTAATGATGTGGAACTTAGTAGCAAGCACATAAATAATCTGGATTCCCTCATACAAGAGTGGTCAGGCTGAAGAAAGCACCCGCCCCAGCTCAAGATCCACAGAGAGGGGCAGGGTCAGACAGTGCTTTGCTGGATGTGGTGGTGGGCTCTGACAGTGCTGCAGACTTCTTTCCGTTGCAAGTGTGAGAAGGTCCTGAGGAGAGCAAAGAAAGAATGCTGCAGTACCCTGGTTTTGTATCCCATTTGGTAGGAATTGTTCAGAGGAACTAAGAACAATTTTCTCTTTAGCCCCCTATCAATTCCTCATCTTCCACTGTGACTCTTTTCAAACAGAAACCACAGCTCTCAAATTTGTGAAAATGCAGCAGAAATTATTCCTGCTCTGGAAACTCTTTAGAAGCCATTGCTGGGGCTGTGTGCTGGCAGGGGAGGGGAATTAGTGTGGCTTTGCACAACGGCAATGCGTGCAGGTAAAGCAGCGGCAGACATGGTGTGTTCCTCTTCACCAGAAGAATTGCAGTAAATCCCCCCAGCCTTTGTGCCAGTGGTAATAAGCACAGCCTCCTGATGGCAGCCTGCTGAGAGCCTTCCCTGATAGATGCATCTTAACGAATGCATCTGCTTTGCACCACAGGAATGGAGGGGGATTCCTGGGAGAAGCAGACACATGCACAAAAAGTCTGTGTAGAATGCAAACAGGTTTGCTGCCGTTAAAGGGGAAAAAAAATGATCACACTGTTACATGCTTCCTTATGTCAATTTTATTGTTTCTGTATAACCTAATCAGCCATGGACAAGACGTAGGTCCCAACAAGCTGTTAAACACCACTGGCATTTGTGGCAGGAAGCATAACTAATGAACTAAGTTGGAGGTAGCTGAGCTACACACTGTTAATTGGTATTTCACTCCTCAGCTACTGCTCCTTTGCTCTCTGTGTGACAGGTCAGAGCAGATTTTCTCTCAGTTGTGGGTGAGGGCTCTTTGCGGACAAATCCTGCCCCAGTGCATGTGCAGAGTGACTGATAAAGAAGGGACACTCTGAGGCATGGTCAGCACATGAGGGTAACAGTCATGAAGATAATTAAGGATGCAGCATGGCCAGCCAAATACTAAGAGAGAAATCAGGCTTCAAGCAATGTACATGGTCTAAAACTGTAAAATGGTCAAAACCCAGTTTTAACCTGTTTTTTGGAGGGTAGTATATATATGATGCTTAAGATTAAGGGAGTTTAAGTGTTTCCTGAAGTAGGTGAAACCAGAAAATGCTAGGACAAAAACAAGTGGAATAAAATTTGTGATTAATTATTTTCAGAGCTCAGCCTTCAGGCCCATCAAATATGAGATTTTTTTAATAGTCGTGATTGTTGGCAACACTTTCAAGTCTGTATCTGTGCTAGTAATTTGCTAAACTGAAGTTTTTGGTTTGTAACCCTAATAAGAAAACCCCTGAAATTGCTACCCATGGCAATTTGAATACATGTTTTCAAACATCCTAAACCAAACAAAAGTAGGCCAATTTACTTTTCAGGGTTCATCTTCCTTTCTGGTTTCTGTGCACTTACACACAACTTACTTCTTTAGGCCTTCAGGCTCCAGGCCTTAATCTTAACAGGATTAGGAACATCCCTGTGAGTCCAACTTTTTTCTGACCTGGAGAACCCATTAATTCATTAGAGACCAAAGCTTTGACAGTGTGGGTACGTCTGTCTGCCCATCCCTGCAGTGTCTTGGTCACACTGTCTGATTCTGTGCCTGGTGTCTGTCAGGGATGCAATGAGAGGAACTTGGCAGACTCATTATTAGTGTTCAGACAGTTTTCTTCCTCAAGTGATATGTCTAAAGACCATGCCTAGTTTTAAAATTTAAAATGTACCTCTAAAAAAATGTGTATCTTGTGTTTTAGGACTCGATTAACAATAGTAAGGAAATTGTTTGTGTCTCCCACAGCACAGGTTGGACAAGTCAGATTGTTTCTGTTCTTGGGGTGGTAGGAGCAAATGGTGTCTTGTGATTAACTTAATATCGCTCTTAGTATATGCGTTTGACTAATTCTCATCAAACTTCTAGTGTATCATGATGCTATATATTAGGTGGAGGAATCAGCATGTCAACCACTTGTCTTAGGTGTCCTGTGTAAGACGACACTCAAATTTCAATTTGAGGAACCATTTTTGAGGGAAACTGGTTTTGAAGCAGCGCATGTGTTGTCTGCCTTCTCAATGCATGGTGGGACTCCTGCTTTGCAGAATCAGGAATGCAAGGGAAAACACTGTACATCAAACCTCTCTTGAGGTTTTCATTTGAACTGATGGCTCACCTCAGTGTGATGAAGGACCTTGTATGGAGGACTTTTGTATCACTTCTGGGGTTTGGGGTTATCTCAGGTCTTTCAGAAAGCAGGTGGATGGCTGTGATCTGCAAGGAGAGGGAGTTGCCCCATGGCCTCTACTGTCTTTCATACTATGATGGATGCGTTGCCTGTGGAGAGGTTAGTGGCAATGTGGAAAGCCCTAAGAAATCACTTGCAGGGAAAAAGACTGTAAATATTTTTTCTGGAGCTGCTCAACGCCTGCAATTAGGCTATTTAAAGCAGGTAAACGTTAATTGAACTGTGGCTGTGAAACAGCTTGAACTAATCTGATTCGTAGTACCCTGCGCACAAACCACTTGGTTTCATAAGGTACTGGCAGTTGTGATGTCCTTTTTTTTATTATTAAACAATCAATAAATCAGAGGAATATATTAAAGGTATTTTCAGGTTCATCTTTACTGCTGTCTTCTGCTCTCCCTCATGTCCATGAAAAGTCAATTTCAGGAGCCAGTCTTGCCCTTCAGCTTTGCTGTGAATGGCAGATACATAAATCCATTTGTTGCTATTAATATTAATACACAGATAATGTTTTTTTCCTTTCCTGGAAAGGGCAGGCAGTCTTACTTCCTTCAGCTTTTGAGGTGGTACTTTTATGTTCAAGATTCTTGTGTGGGCAAGCTGCAACTCATGATTAGTGAAGGGTATTTGGGAGGAGGACTCCCAAAGGGCTCAGTGTCTTCTGGAAACACACTGAGCCCTTTCTCCAGACTTTCTCCATGCATCTTGTTGACTCTCAAAGAACAAGGCTGAGATTATCTGTATTCATGGATAGATAAATATGCATGTGAGGTAATAATAAATATACCTGAGTGCTGGTGTCGGAGGATGCAAAAATGGTTAAAAAACAGGTCCAAATTTCCTATTCCTTAGTAGTTTTACTTAAAGATTATTCATTTCTGATGCAAGATGGTAAAGATAAAATATCTGGGGGGTTTTGGCAGTCCGTGTCTTAATGAAAATCTATTGGAGGGGTATAGTGGGACAGGAAACAATAGAAAATGATTGTATAGTGGTCAGAAAATGAGACAAAAAAGGACAGGAGGTCATCATTAAGGCTCAGAATCACACAGCTTGATTTCATAAATGCGTTTGGGTTTACTACCAGCAGTAAACCGAAAAATGCACTCTCTAGTGGAAGCATACCATTTCAGGGATGAATAAAAGGCATAATTAGCTCATTTAGTAAGTGATGGAGCTAGCAGCTCTGCTTGTATTAATTATTACTGTTATCAGGGATGGAATTGTCAGAACTTCTTACCAACAGTGGTGATCTGAGAAGCTTTGTTAAATCTATTTGGCATAATACTGCTTATGTCAGTATCACCGTTTTTCACATAATACATTGCATTATTTTTTCCTGAACTTGGAACTATCACATGTTATTAAGATATTATTAAGATATTTTGGTATTTTAGATTTGGAATTGTTTTCTGTAAGATGGAATTTCCAGAAATGACTGAGTGTCCTGAGCTGATGTTTTGACCTTTCTGTGCTGCAGAGGAGCTTGAGGAGAAAAGCTTGAAGTCATTGTAAGAAGAGGATTAAGGACTGTTTAATAATAGTGTAATGTAACCTAGTTTACCAGTAGAAACTCCTTGTCTCACTCTCTCTAACAAAAGGTCAAAGTTATATAGAAAGATGCCTAGAGATAAAGACTCACAGTTAATGGGCTGTGTATTTTTGCTGTTTTCCTTTAGTGGTCACTCAATAATACCACTTTTTGTTGCTTTTTAAAATTATTAATTTTTCTTTATAAATATAATTTTGTGAGCACAATTTTTACTAGTTAGAAAAAAAAACCATTCAAAGCAGTTCTGACTGCAAAGACTTGCTGGAAGATTTATTTTCATTTTGAGATGCATTACAAAAATTCAGAGAACGTGTGCAAATGAGGTACGCTGTTACAAATAGGAGATAGCTGATGGAGTTTGCATAGATCTTACACCAAACCATAGAATGAAGGAAAGAATCTGGGGATTTCAGCTCCTCATTCTTTCTTCTCACTAGGATAGGGTGGACTCAGCTTCGTTCTGTTTGTAATTTCTGTAGGCAAAATATGTGTAATACTATGTATGGGACTAAATTCCAGATCCCTAAGGGACCTCCTGTGAATGGGCTCATGGCTGATGTCATTTGGGGTTGATTGCTTTATATTCTTTTCATCTTTTTGTGGGTTGGGAAGTGTAGAAGTTATTGTCTCTCTCCTTACTTGTTTGTTATTTATTATGGTGGTGTCTGCCCTTCAGACTAGTTTGTTTTATGGAACAGGTGCCTACCAAGATGTCTCATATTTGTTTTTTTAATTACCATTTTCAGGATCCAACAAACCTGGATAAGTTCAATGTCTCAAACTTTTTTCATGTTAAGAACAACATAAAAGTAATAGATCCAGGTAAGGATGAATTGAAGTAAGGCTAAGAAAACACTGACCCAAATATGCAAATTCTAAAGAAGACATTATGGAATTGACAGTTTCCTGGATGGACATCCCTCAGTGGCTAGTGGTAACTTTGAAAGCTTCTTGGAAACGTGAATGACTTGTCAAAACTGTCCCTTTCACAGCAAAAGGTGTTAACAGATTTTGAAGCAAAGGCATGATTCTTTGGGAAATCATTATCTGTCTCTATTGAGTACTGTGCAAACATGGAAAGTTTTCCATATCCTCAAAGAGTAGGTAGATGAGAGACAAGTGAGGGGGGAAAAAGAATTTGCCGAAAGGTCCATTAGCCTTGTACTAAACCCAACAAGAAAACCTGCATCTTCTCATACCTGTCTGCTAGGCTCTTTATTGAGTGTATCAACAGTATATTTCCCATCCTTCTTCCAGGAGAATAGTGGGCATCTTCCAAGTTAAAAATTGAAATAGATTTTTCAACAAAGTCCCTGTATTATGTTAATAATAAAAAATAAAATACTTTTTCTTTCTAGATATCTAAGAAATTTGCTTCTCAGTTCTTTTGTGGCTTTTTGATAGCTAAATGCTTAGTAATACCTTCTAATATTAAACTGCTGAAGGAAAAAAATCTCTTCTTCACCCTTGTGGTTTAGAACTGTTTCTGATGAGGCCTAATTGCTGATTCTAAGCATGGTGTGTTTTTCTGGGTCTATTATGCTCATCTTTGGGTTTTTCTAAAGCTACTAGTTCTGCAAGCAAGTATCTGTCTTTCCATTTACCTGCTAAAAATAAATGGGTATTATCTCAGAGATGGAATATCTGTTATCCAGCAAATAGCCGGCATAGCAAGAGAGAGAACAAGTGAAACTTGTAAAAATAAAAAAGATTAAATTAATCAAATTCTCCAGTCCAGTCGCCGGCCTCCTCCTCCTGTATCATGTTAAAGAGCTAGTCTTGGAATTTTTGCATTACAGGCCTGGCTGTTCAATGAGGAGACAGAAGTTTATATTGTACCCAATTGTATCTTGTCTTTATTGTTCTATAAAAATTTTACAAGACTTGTGTGAACTTAGATAATTTCTAGTGGTTTCAAAGAAATTCTGGCAGTAGTTTATTTGAAGTCATTGGGTTTTTTTCTTGTATTTCATCATAGTGGCATTTATTGTGCTGTATTTCAAGTGGTACTGTCATTAGTGTTATACATTGCTGTTTGTTGCTGTTTCTGCAGGAATAAATGTAGTTACTAGGTCTTTTTATTTTAAAAAAACCCTAGAAATAATATCAGGAAGATTTTTATGTAACTACATACGTAATAGACTGAAGGAGAACAGCGTGGAGTTTTCCTTTTAACTCTCAATGATTTGACTTTTGTCTTGCATAGATGAAGAAAAAGCCAAATTAGATCCATCTTACTACTTGAAAAATACAAATACAGAGACCCGAGAGACTTTATTGGAGCTTTATAAGGAATTCAAAGGTGATGATATTCTAGCAGCTACTATGAAGGCTCCTGAAAAGAAGAAAGTGGATAAGCTGAATGCAGTAAGTAGATTTAATTTGTAGTTTGGCACTGATTGACTTCTTCAGGAATGATAATAGATGTTTTTCAGCTTAGAGGCCGTATTGGTGTATAAACAGGCACTACCCCTACTTTCTGCTACATGGGAGTTTGTCACAGATAAGAATATGAGAATCATACTTGAATTCCTTAGAAATACATTGTATGTGTCAATACATTTCTCTTTGTTAAATCATTTTAGAAATGGAGCACACTAAGAGGGAAGAATCTTTATGATGTGGTTATGATGTATATGTTGGCAGAACCTTTTTTCCCAGGTTGTAATCTCTTGCTTTGAATTTGTTTAGCATTGCTTCCTCCAGTTATTGGCAGACAGAACACACCTTAAGGGCAGTGCGAGTGAATCATTTCTGGTGTGGGCAAATATATCAGTCATCCACAGCTGCTTCTCCATTTTTTTTTTTTTCCACTGGAATGCAGGATTTTTGATGGACTGTTTTAAAGGATGTTCTTCCAGGTGCATGTTGCTGTGTGTTCATGGTTGTCAAGAAAAGCAACTCATCTGCATCTAGATTTCCTACATCAAAGGCTGTTTGAAATTGGCAAGACAGAATATTCTTCTTTAATAATTCTGGGATGCATGTGTGTTTGTGCTTTGAGTACACTTACACAGAAAGGAGATTTAGTGACAGATATGGGAGCGTATGTGACCAAGGAGTAGGATCATATTTGCCCCTTTTTCAGGGCAGTATAGTGTTATGGGAAAGCAAAAGATGTAGGGAGGAAAAAAAGAGGTGTGAAAACAATGAGCTCTATACATGTTGAAGAGTCAGACTGTCAGCTAATTACGTGGATGGGCATAACTGAAAACTTGCATAGGATGCAGTGTAACCTTATGGATAGAGCATTAGCTTGACCTGTATTCTTTACCAGGCATTGCCCCATAGCCACTGAACTTACCTGTGGGTTTATTAGATCTTTGTAATTTACTACAAAATCCATGTGTGGCATTCACATTTCCTTGCTGCAGGAGAACTACAAAGCTGAAAGTAGTCAGTGAGAACAATGGGATAGTGCCTCTGCATACAGAAGGGCCATGTGTGGGAGAGGGGATGGTTTGCTTTTCTCCACAGAATCTCTGTGGTTCACTGGGTTTTCCTTCCACTTACTCAGCAACGTTGGAGAATTTTACAGATGTCTTGCCAGCAGTGCTCCTTTCATATCTCCACCTGTGGACATACAAATACATTCTCACAATAGAATAAGCAATAAGCCCCTTCAGGTCAGTGCATGGAAAGCCTTAACTAGTTTCATGAGAGCAAATGTTATGGGCAACAGATGGAGAATTACCACTGCATTGTGCATTTGTTTCTTTCTATAGGAACTAGAGCAGAAAGTCTGCCTTCAGAAGAGTAACATCTGTGTGTTTCTAGTGTTTGTATAGTATCTTTAATAGATAAATTTTGATCTAATGTCTTTTTCTCTTGCTTTTTCCTCTGCAAACAGGCTCACTATTCCACTGGAGCAGTAAGTGCTTCCTTCACCTCCACTGCAATGGCGCCTGAAACTACACATGAAGCAGGTACCGGAACTACCTAGATACAAGCTGTTTATTTGCTCCCACTTTTAAACTGTACTGTGTAGCACACATACAGTTATGAGGACTGAAGGAATGCATTGATAATTGCCCAGTGCTGATGCTGTGGAAATGTATTCTTTGAACAGCTGTATCTTTACTTTCCACTGAGCTCATTCTGAAAATAATGGAGCAATTATGAATTAGGTTCGGCTTTGAATGGCAGTTACTTACATTGAACTGAAATTAATGAGGTCTTTTCTGTTCCTTGGAACCACAAAATGGGATATCCACTTAAGTAAGTTAGGAATGAAGTATAGTCTCTCCTCAAATAGCGCACAAAATCTTGCCCATCTTTTTGGCATAACCTGGTATTGGTTAGAATGACAGCAGATTTTGTGGTGATAACATTTGATTCAGTACGTTTCAAGGTTATACAAAAATGCATTTTAGTAAAGTTTTTCATTCCTTCTCCAGCCTAAACACAAATGTGTAGAATTTAATTAATTTGAATATTGATTAAATAGCTGAATGATTAGTATTCCCAGCTGAAGAGAAAGGTCTGGCTTTTGACACTAAAATTTAGAAGTATGTAACACACTTGGGCAAAGATTGAATACATTGCTCAAGCTACGTTCACCAAGTTCAGTTCCTTTACATGGTGGATTACAGTGATCTGCAGGTGACTTGAGTGTTGAAAATATCTGACTAACTGGACCTTTTGACAAAATGAAAGTAGAAACATCCTAGATTGATCCTTTGGTTTGACTTTCCAGTAATGTTTTCAGTAACAGCTTCATTTGTTTTCAGGACTGGGTAGGTCCTCATATGTCAGCAATTTGTGGTTGACAGATGACTACCTACTTGGCTTCCAAGTTTGACAAGAAATAATTTGGTTTCAAAAGCAATGTTGGTGGTTGGTAGACATTACTTGAAAATTATAGTTTGTAATATTGAATGCTCCTGTTACTTAAAAATATAGATTATACTGTTGGCTCCTGGGGAGTTGGTGGGTTTCTGTAATGGAAAGTGTTTTGCACAAGAGATTAATGTGAAGTTATCATAGATGAATTGCAGAGTACATTCTCTGAAGACCCAGTACCCCAGGGGAAGAGGTCAGACAGTAGAGTCTAGCAATTTGTTTTCTGATGATTTCTAAAGACCAATGAGTAAGCTTCCAGAGAGCTAATTATTGTATTTTGCTTTGATACAGCTGCTATTGAAGAAGATGTTGTGAGATACACATACGTGAAGAAGAAGGGCTATGTGCGACTTCACACTAATAAGGGAGACCTAAACTTGGAGCTGCACTGTGATATGGTACTGTGTGCCTATAAAATGAATCTCTTTAGATAACAGACAGAATCGGAGCCGGCAATGGAAATGTCAACAGATAGGAATAGTTTGTAGCTATAATAGATACAGATAAATAACTAGCTTTCAGTGAATTTACAATATAAATTGCAAATGTATATTTATTATTTTATATATTATCCTACTGTAAGTGTAAATGTTCTGTGTGAGGACTCTCATACATTTTAGTGGACAGCTTGCAGCATGTCAAGGTACATGTTTAGAGCGTCAAAGCTCTTACAGTGACCAAGATAGTGACAAGGAAGGTAGAGATAAGAAAGAAGGAAGAGCACAGGGAAGAGAGAATAACCCAAGGTTACACAGCAGGTTACTTGGCAGAACCAGGAAAAGAACCTTAGTGAAACTGAGAGCAGTCTGTCAGCCTGAGTACTTGTAGTTAAGAACTCAAGAAATGGTTAATTTGCTTCTAAGTCTTGAGCTTAAAGAACAAACCTATATGAAAACCTTAGAGTATGTTTTTTATTTCCTGCTGTTTCAATTTTTAAGGTTCAAGTTCTCAGACATCTTCCCTTTGCCATTAAGAGGTAGGCACTTATTTAAAAAAACAACGGACTACAGTTTTTTATTGTCAGTACAGTCTGATTCTGGAGGAGATCTGTGGCTCTTAAAATAATAAATATAGCAAGACTTAGGATAGAAGGGTGAGTTGTGGCCACACTGATACCTCAGACGTCACTGCTTGGTTTTGTGCTTGCTTATTTGTTTGTATAACCACAGCTATAAAAGGAAAAAAGTTTTCAGTGTGAAAAGCTCAAACCTTCCGTTGTTTACTGAGATTTTTATTATAGGCCTGAAGGTAGGTGTTTTAGGAAGTTGAAGGATATGAATAGGGATTTAAATGGTAAAACTTCTGCTTGTTGTGACCCTCACAGAATTTAATGACAATGGTGCTGGCTGGAAGCTGAGGTGCCTTGTGTGAAATCCCGAGATCCACTGGGAGAATGCATCCTTTTTTGCCTGGAGGGGGTGGGGGGAAAGGAGTAAACAGGACATGCCTGCTGGCTTTCCCTTCTCTTCCTTTCTGTCACATGAGTGAGAAGCAAGATCTGTGTGCGCCTCTCAAGCTGATCTCTGGAAACAATATGAGAATCTCCACAGCAGCCTGTCATGCTAGTAATTCTGTAGATCCCTGTCATCCCTACAGGTGTTTTCCATGATCTTAAATAGTAGCACTATGTAATAAGGCAAAAAGCAGAGGATGTTAGTACAACAATATTTGGGGGAAGCAGCAGAATGAGCAGATTGCATTGAATCATTTGTTATGCCATATGTTCTCAAACTGGCTCCCAGCTAATGCAGGCTAACTACAGCTATTCTTATCAGCATGGGGGGTTTTGGCCACATGTGTGACCAGTGTCACTCAGTCCTGAGGACCCAGCCTCAATTGCCCATTATAAACTTCCTGTATGATATCCATTGTGTTTCCTTTTTTCCAGATGAATTCCTATTCACCTCCCTTTCACACACACTGCTTCTTCATGCACACATTGGAAGTGTGCACTGTTTTATACAACCAGACCTGCTTGAACACTAGCCTTTAGCCATCTGTTCATTTCTTTGTGTCGATTAAATCTATGTGAATTAAACAGACCTTTGACACTGCAGAGAGGAAAAGATACATATTTAGAGTAAGTAGGAAAAACTTGCTGCTTTAAGGAGATTTTCACAACATCCACTTTAGGTCATCATCCTAGGTCTATTAAATCACTTCTTCCGGGAGGCGCCTGTTTTTCTCCCTTTACTATATAAGGAGTTTGTGCTTCTAACTTTGGTTTTCCTGAATCACACTGAGGTTAGGCACATAAAGTAGCTCAGTGCAGACAGAGAAAATATCTTGCAAACATGTAACATACATATAGGTCACAGATCAGCACAGTGGATCTATTGAGATTGCAAAGACAGAAAATGGGGAAATGCCAAAATCAAACTTTTCTAAACACATCCAGTTCACCCTGCTTGTGAATATGCATGGTAATAGTCTTAATCATATGCTGATTTCGTTGTTAGCTCTTCTGGCTTATTCAGTGCACAAGCTGAACCAGTTTTGGGAGCTATTTGGGACTATGTAGTGAAATGGTTCATACACAGGATTCGGTTTTCCTGAAAAAGTGTAAAATGTAGATAAGATCCTTGAATGCAGTCAGGAGGAATTGGACCATGTCATGTGGCTCACCCAAATTAATGTTGCACAGGCTTTTTGATACCTGATTTTTCAGCCTGTGTGATTTTTCACATAGCTAGCCTGGGTAGTACCTTGACTTTTCAGAAAGAAATGGAGAAACGAATTTCAGCCCAAAACACTGTACTGATAAACATTTAGATCACCAGCAGATTTGGAAGCCTTTGATTCAACACATGGATCAGTGCTACTTGAGTGAAGGAGAGAGCCAATAGCATTATTAGGTTGTCTTTGCTATTTGAATTAAAGCAAAATATATGTGACTTGGGGAATTCATACATGCACTCTCTCAAGCAATGCAACTGCAGGAGCAAGTATATGATATGTAAACTATATTACAGTGATGCTTAGCTTCCCTTTTTAAAGACTGAAAGCTGCCTGCCTTGTTGTTGTCTTGACCTGACCACAGGCTCCTGTTTCTAATTGCTGAGTGATATCCTGTGCTCTGGTTATTATGGAAGCTGTTGTGTTTGCACAGTACTGCAAATACATGATTGTCGTATGCATTAGGAAGATTGAGGATCAAGTTGCTATATAAATGTGACAAATGCCTGTGGACTTGCAACATTCGAATTACATTTTAAAATAGTCTTCCAGGTTATATTTCAATGTACACTTTGAATGGAAGTCTTCTTGCTGAGAACATAACAGCAAGTGACGTAGTTGCTGTCTTAGAGTGTATGTCTACTGAGTCTTCAATTGTATTTTCATGCCTATGGGCTGTATTTAAGCAGTGTTCTTGCTTTTGTGCTCTCTGCAGTCTTCACTGCTTCTAAAGTCTGCCCTGTGTCTCTGTCTTCAGTACCTGCCTTGAGCCTCTCCCTTCACAGCTCTTCTGACTCCTGTTCTTTCCTTCTCCTGCTTCTTGTGAGCTATCTGGCAGTATGGATTGTTTGGAGTTCAGTCCATATGGATGCATGGAAACTTTTGTTTAAAAATAAATCTAGGGTTGTTCATGTACTTTATGGTGCCAATCAATAAGATTGATAGTGATGAGATTCTTCTTAGCACCAAAAACCTAATCAAAAAGTGTTTTGTATTGATCCAGGGGAGGAAATCAGTGCTGCAGTATGATTGAAGTCATCAGTTACTTGGTGACAGGATTCAGAACGAGAGCATGAAATAGGGTGAGAATCCAGATATTTTCTGTGCTTGAAATCACTTACTCAGAGCATCAGAAAACTTCACTTAGGTTCCAGAAAGATGATGTGTGGTTTAAATCATTGACCTGAAAAAAGGCAATAAAAAGACTCTGGAAGATAAGCTAGAATTTTTTTCCACCCTTTTGAATTTGTGCCTCAAATGAGCAAAGGTACACTACTGTTCTCTCTTTGCATCATAGCAGTGTGCCTAGTGCTCTTTGCTGCCATTTGTTTTTCTCCCTGTCTTCTTACTCAGATACGGTATGTTCGTCCTGATGGGGACTAATCAGATGGCCATTTGTTAGGGATGTTTTCCAGGAAGCTGAGTTCAGCTGGGCATAAGCAACATTTGTTGCGTACTCTAATTGGAAACAAACTCACAGAAATTCTATTTGCCAGAAGTAGTGTTGGCAAGTACAGGAGATTTAACAGCATCCAACAAGTGTTACTCTTTCAGCTCTAGTCTTACGCATCTCCAAACAAGTAAATTATGAAGACATTTCTGATGAAAGGCAATTTAAGTCATTGGATTTCTTGCATTTTATTTACTGTGATTTTTCTAGTCTTCTCAAGTTACTTTAATCAGGATGTTGCTGGGAACAATTGTCTGTATCATCTGTGTGGATTCTGCTGTATTGGTCACTATAGCGATGCAGTTGTACCTTGTAGGTGGTGGAGCAGCCTCCTAAGGGAGGGTGGAGACTTTACCCTGTGCAAAATGTCAAATTGACTTGGATATGGAAGTAGAAAGGCAGTATGGTGTAGTGGATGGAGTGGAGAACTAGGAGCTGGTAACCCATGAATTCTGTGCCTTTGCCACAGACTTACTCCATGGTTTGGCTTTTGTAATTTGGTTATGAATTTTTTTTAAATCAGTGGCACCCCAGTTTCTGTTTCACAATGAGCAATAAATTTGGGCATAATTTTGAATTCCCAGGCAATAACATGTATCATGGATGCCTGATTGCTGGAATGCAGCTATGCAAATAGCCTAGGCTGCCTGTTATAATCAGCAGCCCTGCAGGAGAATAGACAGAGTAGTAGACTTCTGGTCTCTGCAACTGTGAAAGGGAATAAAACTTCCTTCCTTTGCCTCTAGGTTGCTCTGAGGCTTTCTTTAGTGCTTGTATGTTTTTCGTTTCATCGTGCCATGGAAATATATGTATATATATATATATATATAAAAATAAATATACCAGCTCCAGAAGACCCTGTCAAAATGATGAACAGGTGGTTTGGTCACCCTTTTCTCCTTTGTGAGTTCTCTTCATTCAAGTGGTCACTCTAGGGTAGGGTTCTGGTGGTTAAACACATGCCAGTAGTGGTAATTAAATACTAATCTATAACTGCCACAGCAGGTTTTGTCAATTTGCCTGTCTCTCTCAGGTTTAATACTTTAAGGTTTAAGGGCAAGTTGGCATAACAAAGAAGAATGTGAGATGGATTTCAAAGCCCCATCCAGCACTCCACAAATGCTTTTTGAGGTTTTAGGACCTGGCAGACTTTGCTTAATGATGATGTCTTGGCATAACTATCTGAAGAAGCCATTATTTTACTAACACTGCTGTTTTAATCTTTTGAGGCCCTCTGACCTGTTAAATATGCCTGTGATCTATAAATGTGCAATCCAGCCCCTCTTCTTTGAAATCATCTCTCCTTTTGTGTGAGGGACTGTTCTGAAGATCAGAAGCCTGTAAACTTCTTATCCATTTCCAGTGGGAAAGAAGTGATTTGCTGAAAAAATCCTTTGACCTCCTGGCATGACAAGGTTCCCCAGCCTCCCTGAATCTCTTCTTTCAGATTTAAACATTCATTCTGCTCAGTTTCTGTCAGCATCATTGTGGCACTGTCTGGCAAATACCTTGCTGATGTTTTAGCAGTGTGTGTTCACTCAGTAATATGGTTATAGGGATGAAATACAGTGGTCTTGGCATGGTTGTAAATGGGTTGTTATGTATTTTTTTTTTTCATCGAATAGGTCACTGTAGACAGAGCTGCAACTTCCAGCTTTGAAGGTTCTCATCAATGGAAACTAAAAACAACCTAACAAACAAAATTGCCCTTTTCCAGTAGGGGAACAGCTGGATAGAAATGTTTGTTAGAGAGGATGTTGTAATTTCCTGGTGTGTTTTTTTCCTCATAGTGCTACAGTGGTAGACAATCTATTGCTCTTCTTTGTGGTTGGTAATAGAATAGTTCTGCACAGCTGTATTGATTAACAGGTCACTTCTGGGTTGTTCTTAAGTGACTAGAAGATAATATTTTAAATATTTTGAACTTTGGGGGCAGCTAAACACCACCCAGCTGCTTGCTCACTCCCCCTATGGTGGGATGGGGGAGAGAACTGGAAAAGCAAAAGCAAGAAGACTCATGAGCTGAATAAGGCAAAAGCTGTTGTAAGTGCTTTGCAGTGTTTTGCAGCAGTAGAGGAGCAGTCGGAATCCCCGATGTCCCCCAGTGCCTCTGCCTAAATAGGGCATTCAGCCTAGGGTTGAGGAAAATGCTCGGCCACATCCCTGTGGACCTGTCCCTGCACCGCTGGGCTTGCTACCCTTTGCATGGTGTCGTGGCAGCCTTTGGTGTTGAGTAATCAGTGAGAAGGTGTTTTGCGCATTTGAACCTCTCTACCACCCCAGCCACCCTGATAAGCTGGATCAGGAGAGAATCAATTGTTCCTGGATTATGTTGCTTGATTTTTGACGTTTGATGGTGCAGGCATCCCATACCAGCTGTGTCTGCCACTTAGTGATCCCGGACCCGAGGATGAGGCAAGTGGTTTGGAGTTACACAGCTGCTGCTCTTCATCTTTCTCTGACATGTTTCTTGTTTGTGCCTTGGCTCCTCTGATGAGAGTGGGGTGACCTTGGGAGGTTGACAATTACCAAAGCTTCACTGTCTAGCGTGGAAGCAGTTACAGGTTACATCTTCTAAAAAGGTGGAATTTATGTGCAGTCAGTTGCAGACTGACGAAATGTCAGCGACCAGCGGTGGGACCTGCGAGACTCCAAGTTTTACAGCTACTGGAGGCTGCTCAAGCAATTTAAGTTGCATCCTCATTTAGACTATACCTATGAGTACTGTGTTGTGCTTGCCATACCCATCCTCATCAGCACCAAGCCCTGCACCACGCTGTCTGACAGGCTCCTCAGCCCTTGTGTGACTGACAAATTTGAGGCTGGGGAGAGGATTGTTTTCATTTCTACCACTGCAATAAATAAAAGTTAGAGGAAAAGTGGTGACTGTGGCTAGGAGTGATGACTTTGCCTCTGGGGAGCTAGTAGTTAACATTGACAAATTAGATGAGTGAATTAGATGCCTTGTTTAACTTGAGTAGTGCTCAGCTAAACTGATTGATTGTACTTTCAGAAAAGTGAAAAATATAACTGGAGTATGTCATTTTTTTGTTGGCATCTTGTCGAAGCTGAGCATCTTGCTTAGACTTTGAAAAAGTTTTTGGTAGCATCATTAATGTCAGTACTGTGGAAGAAATGTCTTTGAAAAGTGAAATTTAGCTATCTGCTGGAATCTTTGCTAAATAGCTAAAGTGTAGTGGGTTTCTGTATAATAAGATTGCCGTAATTCTACTCTTTGTACTAAGCAAACTTTTGAGGCTTTGAGGTAGCAAAATAGATTGCTGACTTGATAGTAACATTTGCCTATTACCCGAGGCATAGTTTGCTTGTTCTGATTCTTTTTAATATCAGTAAGAGTCTGGCCAACTGCTTTACCCTCCAGTGCCCTGGTGCTTTCATCTCTCCCAGTGCTTGCTCACTGGAACTGTGCTCTTCTGGTTGTAGATCGCAAATTGACTTGAACACGTTTGCTCACTGTATGACCAGATTGAGAATGGTGTCCCTTGCATGAACTATGTCTTGTTTGAACTGAACCACCATAGGCAGCTGTTGTTTGCCACCATAACCTGTCACCAGCTCTACCCCTCTCACATGAAGGGGAACTGTTGGCAAGGAAGTGCAGCTGGCAGGGGGTAATGTTCAAGTCTATAGTAAACACTTCTGCAGGAACTGTCTTGGGCTTCCTGCAGCGAAACTCGCCCTGTGCTTTTGCAGTGGGTTTGGTGGAGTTCTGGATTTTCTTGTCCCTCTTGCTCTGAAACAAATGGAGCGTGCTCCTAGTCCATTGGTGCAAAGTGAAATAGAATCGCTTAAATTGCCTTCCAGTACAGTATTATGCATTGAAGTGCACAGGAAACACTTGTATGTCAAATTTCTTTCCATGACTTAGTGGAGGGAACAGACATTTGCACCTGGTAGATGGTGATTCCAGAAACTGCTCCATTACAATTATCTCTGAGTAAGCCCTAAATAAAGCCAGGCTTCTATTAGGACTAGTTCTTTCCTGGGGGATGGATAGGCTCTGAGGATTGTAGATTGAAAGAGATGAGTTTAAACCTTACCAAATCACTTCTTTATGTGCTCAAGCATTAGAGGACTTGCTAGAATGAACAATTACAGGAGTGAAAATGCTCTATGTAAAAAAGAAAAAAAGTGCATAAATGGGATAAAGCACAACAAAATCCCCCTTGCATTTTAAAGGAGAGCTGTGTTAAAAAAACTGCAGGCTTCGTTTGAAGCTTTAGAAATTTCCATCACTAGTTCATGCTTCTTAGTAGCAGGATTCTGGCATTTGTGTGATAAGATGAAGGCTGTATAATGTAATTTTAATTTGTGAGGAACGAGCTTTTCATTATTTCAGATTATTTCTGCTTTGAAACATGGGGTTAATGAGCATATATCAAGGCTCTGTAGTTTAGTGCAGCTACTACGGTTCATCCAATTTAGAGAGACAAAAAGAAATAAAAGGGAAGTGGAATTAGCACAGGGAAATTATACAGATGTGCGAATGACAGCTTCTGAATGCTTAGTGTGAAATTTCTCTTCAAGGTTCATGCACAACCTCAAGGGATAGAGCATTTTGAAATGATTAGCTCTTCACATAGTAAACCCTTCTTCCTTGCAGTCATGGCAACGACTCAGAACTCTTCTTTTCCCATCTCCTGTACCTTGGCAACAGGAGTGCTGCAGGTTTTTAATCTATTTCTGGTTGGCTCTTCAACTGCCCAATACAAATTCTGAGTTAAGGTAACTTTTACAAATATAATGATCTATTTTAACATGAGAAAGGAGAGCTGCAAGCTGAGAAATCTGATAGTGACCTGGCTTGGTTAGTCTTACCCCTCAGTTCTGGAAATGCAGCAAGAGAGATGAATTTTGCCTGGTTTGGAGCCACATTTGATGGCAAAAAGGAAACTAAAATTGGCACAGTTAATACTTGAATGTGGAACAAGATATAAAATCTACATATCTCCTACAATTTTATAGTAAGGAGTCAGGATTTTTTTTTTCTCTTTTCCTTTAGTTTTCTAAATTGTATATTCCTATCTTGAATGTTTTCCCAGTACCTGTGCAGCAGTCTCTCGAGTTCTGAAATTAATCTGGGCCTAGTAACTGGTGGAGTGCTGGTATTTCCATGTAAAGTTACATACTAAGTTACCTGAATGGAGACTTAAACATAATTAGAAAGCCATTGGGCTGTTGCCCCATTAAATGTACATTTCTGTGAGCCAAGTAAAGCATTTGTGTCATCTTCTGAGATAAGTGTTCTTCTGGATTCCTCTCAAACCGTTTATTAAAATGTTATCACTTGTCTTGGGTGTGAATTTTCAACAGCTGAAAGACAGTTATCTGGCATCTACAAACAGAGAGCATAGTTGGAGCAGAAGACTCATTTTTGGTATAAATAAGGTTTTTTTCTTCTTGCTGTTTGTCATTTGGAGAGAGAAATATCTTGAAGTTGAAGGTTATCATACAGAGACACAGTGTTAACTTACATGGCCCCAACTTGACCAAAGAAAAGAGGGATTTCTCAGGGCTGTCCCACCATGCTCTTTGGAGAGAAAAGCCTTCCACAACTTTTTAATTTGACTTCCTAGGACTGTCACTGCATCCTTCTGAGAAGATATTGAGGTGGATTTAAAAAATAACCCCTTTTCTGTCAGTGGTTTTTGGATCAAGAGGTTAACAAATTAAGGTGACATTATTCTCTTGATTTCCTTACGTATGTGTTTAAATCATAGTCAGCAGATTAAAATAATTTAGATAATTTTCTGCTTACTGTAAAAGGAGTAAAGAGGGAAAAGTCAGCTGCTGCTGCTGAGGTGAATTTGAGAAGAGAACAGCCAGAAGTAAAAAGACAGCCTGGAGCCCATTGTCAATAATAAGGCAACAACAAACCAGTGTTGTCTCCTGCACTTCTGCATTTCCAGGTGCCTTCACCGTCCCTTTCTCCTTCAGAAATGGTGTGAGGCAAGTGGTATGGAGTCTGCTGTCTGAAGAAGGTAGACAGTTTTGCATTCCAAGACTGCAAGTCTGACATCTTACACTTAAATAACAGTCAGGTTTGTTTATAGATATTTCTCATCAGTCTTTGTAGTTGGACCAAAGACTTCAAAGGCTGGCCTTGTTTGTATGGTCAATGCAGAATGTAGCTTCATTACAGAGGATCTACACCTTCCCTATAAACCTTAAGCTTTTTTATCCTGCTTTGGGCAGTGTACTGCTTTAAAAAGTCCCTGACATATGCTTGGCAGTGTGAGACAAGTGGCAAGAACATTAACTGCTTTGAATAAATCAGATAATCTGAGCCAGATACAATAGATCAACTGCATGACTGAAACTGGGGTTTATTACTGATTGAATCAAACCTTTTTATTTGTGTCTACTAAAAGCACCATGAAAGGTAATGGTAATGTTGCTAAGGAACTGTTTACCTGCCAAATGTATCTGTATGATGCATGAGGTGACCATGGGAACCAATTTGGTTGCAATTACTTGAAGAAAACCTTTTAGTGAAATGCTTATTGCATGTATGCTAAATATTTCTGCAGTTGCATTTGAAAAACTTGTTTTGAGGAAAAGGTATAATAGTCCATTCAGAGAGAAGGGTGAGCATAGTTCCTGCGTAAAGTACATTACCAGAGCCAGTTTTTTTGATGTATATTTTACAAATCCTTGTTTCGAAAATAAATAGGAAATCTGTATTGGGCTGTCAACTTTGTGCTGGTTGAAGACAGAGTGGGGGATGTGTGAGTGTGTGTGTTTGTATTTCCAGGGGACTCAGTCTTTTGCCTGACTTCATTTTTCTTAAAAAATTAATTACAGGTTGCTGTATTCCCCCCAGAGAACTTATTAACTGTGTCTTTCTCTCCAAAGAGTTCTTGGTTCTCATGAGATAAAATGCCTCTGGCTAAAAGCCGCTGATTCCATTTCTGATTCATAAAGAAATTTTTTAAGCTTATTTTTATCCTTACTGACACTTTCAATGAGTGATAACTAATAGCACTAGGTTAGGATCAAGGCTCTTATGATATTGTCTTATAAAGGAAGCATATGCTGCACAAATGATTCTTCAGGGGTTGAATTTTACTTGGAAGGTTATGTACAGAGATTATTTTCAACCATATATGGCGAATTCCAGGAAAAAAATTCAAATTTGATGTGAACATTGAAACTATGGGAATACCTCCTGTTGTTCAAAAGAATTTTTATGGGGTATGTTTACTTACAAGTTGCTTTCAGGATGCTACCAAAATACATTTCCCAGTAGCATTCTACCATAAACCCATTATGGTACCATTACTATTTTAATGCAGTAATTAAATATATAGGAAATCTGACATAATAGCTAGTGTAAGATTGTATTGAAATTTGTTTATCTTTCCAGTTATGGCCTAGCTGACAACTGCCATCTGTATCTGTAGAGCAAGTAAGAAGGAATCATTATAAAGAATTTATAGTGGCAGGTAAAGTTTGTTTGGATAATAAGAGACATCTCAGTGTAAATAAAAGAGGGCTGAGAATGATTGTGTTTCAGATGAGAAAATTGAAGGTCCTTAGGGTTCTGGGTGAACACTTATATAGCTCTGCTTTTAAAAAGATTGAGATTATTTCATCCTTAAATGACTGTAATCAGGCTTGCTGTATATTTTTGCTTTTAAGCCACTCCAGGTTGCATGGCTCAGACTGTTTCTTTGCAGCCCTCAGACCAAGAATGATGTCATACCAGTGCAGAGTGAATCCGTGTCTTACAGAAAGAGGCTTCTTGTGCGTGTTCGTTTACAGACCCTGCAACTCATGCTGGGGCTTTACTTGCAAGCACATACCACAAAAAGGATATTTTCAAGGCCTGTGACAGCTCAGATTAGTTAGATGTATTGTTTTGCAAAACAAGTATATTTATGCACATAATTCACACTGGGGCTGGAAAACATGTCTAAGTATAGGGAACAGGCTTTTTCTGTACTTGCATTTGTACATCTGAAGGTATTTTAGAATCACAGAGGAGAGAATCCAGACAATTACAGTGGAAGGATAATTACAGTAGACAGTAAAGTTTTTCAAAAGGTACTGTTTGAATGCCATGTCCCATAAATTCAAATAAATAGCTTTAATTTGAACTGTAAAAGCAAATCAGAAGTTGGCAATTTATTTAGCATCTCTGCTAAACAAGTTGTCTTTTTATTTTTCCTATGGTCCAGTGGCTTCTGGGATCAGTCCCATTTTCAGTTTCAGGTGGTAAAGAGGACCAAATGCTGCTTCTGTTCCATTTAGCTTCAGTGTGTTCACTTTGAAATAATGGAGCAGATAAGTCAGGTTCTTTCTAACTCTGGGAAGTTTAACATTTTTCAGTGGTGTAAGCCCCCCTTTGGAACAGGATTGTGATACACTGCTGGAACTGAATTACTTGAAAGTCTCTGAGCTTACCTGCTTTCACCATCATTATGTCTACTGGGAGCTCATGTTATCTGAGTTAGTGTTCAGCGCTGCTTTGTGCTAGTTGGAAGGTCTGCGTTTAATGTATTTAACACAGCGCATGTCTCTCCGTTATACTTTAGACTGTATACTTTAAAAGAACATATATATTTATTTTTTGTCTGTAGACAGACTCACTCCTCTTCAAGTCCTGTGTGGCTGTTTCTTTGTAAGGCACAAATTAGAAGTGATTCTTGTAAACAGTATAATGACCCATTTGATTGCTAAAGGTATTGCTTAATTCAAACTTCTTTTTGCCTTTCAGACACCCCGGACCTGTGAAAACTTTATCAAATTGTGCAAGAAGAACTATTATGATGGAACAATTTTTCACAGATCAATTCGTAATTTTGTGGTGAGTATTGAGCAGATCCTGTGTAATGCACAATATGTGATGTCCTCAGCTATTTTAATTCAGTTTTAGTTTCTTCCATGCACGACTGTTTGCAGTAGTTATGTATTAAATATACCATCGGAATAAGGATTGTCCTAACTTACTAGGTTTGTACTTACTAATCTTACTAACTGTCTCTGACTAATATTGTCACTTGGAGCATCACTGCGTTTAGTAGTGCTTTGCTGGCATTCCAGACAAAGCCTTTGAGAGTCATTGCTTTGGCAAAGTTCTTGTTATCTTCCCCAAGCTGTGGGTGGGTGGTTAATGAACAGAAGGAGGGAGAGAGAGAGGAAGGGAAATGCTAATTTGGATAAGTAATACTGTGGCCTGTTGAAATCCCATTCAGGTGAAACTTTAGAAAGCAGCTGAATGTCTGATTCAGGTTGTGGTACTAGAATACTGTCAGATTATCCTTTTCTGAATGTGCTCCAGGACAAGGTGCTCAGGCTTTCTTTGTGAAGGAGTGAAAGAGCACCTAGTGAACCAGAAAGTTGACTTTGGTATTTAAAGATCTTTACTTACATAGGTACAGTCCAGGCAGCTTAAGATATTGTAGCTGTCCATGTGAATTTCTTTGAGAAGAATTAACAACCTGATCCTGAAGGCAGAGCACATCTTTGGCAGCACTGTATATCTCAGTTCATAGTTAAATTCACAATTAAAACTGCGCTTGTGTGACTGTGAAACTAGTCATGTCACACTCCATCTACTGGGAGAGAATACAAACTATTATTTCTGTAGATCCTGCATGTCTATACAGTGATTAATTTTGTTGCTGCAAGATTGGTTTCACATAAGGATTTTCCCTACTGCAGATAGTGAGGGGAATACAGGGAAGTGCAGATTCAGGTACAGAAAATATTCCATATTCCTTCATTTCTTGCCTTTGCATCATATGGAGGATTGGTAATAAAATGTAAAGCCATTTCAGTTCCAAAAGCATTGGTTAAAAAGCAGGTTATGACTCAGCACCTAATAGAAAGGATGATCTGGTTAACCCATTTGAAGCTGTTTATTTTCCCTATTTAGCCACAAGAGACTTATTATTTTTATGAAACTGTGTCGTGGTTTAAGGCCTGCCACGCAGCCCACTCACTGCCCCCCACCTTCCTCCCTTGGCTCCCAGAGGGATGGGGAAGAGAATAAAGAAGAATACAACTCCCACAGGTTGAGATAAGAACAGTCTATTAACTAAGGTATAACACAAATCACTAC
>WYDI02005050.1:0-26967 GCA_009867235.2 Psittacus erithacus | reverse complement strand
GGAGAGGAGAGGAGAGGAGAGGAGAGGAAAAAGATTAAAGAAGAAAAGTCTGTTTCGGAAAGTTCATATGTGTGTTAGAAGCCAAAACCTCCCTTCATTTGTATGAACACAAGTCAGCTGCAGCAGGGACAGTGAAAGGCAAACTCAGCCTTAAATGTTTTGTTTTACTGCTACTTTAAACATTTCAGCACCATGTTCCTTGTGATGCTTACAAACAGACACCCCAGTTGTGTTACCAGCTCTGAGGAGCTTTCACTCACTCTGTCTCTCCTGCTTCTCTAGGTTTTATATCTCACTCCAGCATCAGAGAACAGGGTGCCATGCACCTGCTTTGCATCTAGAGTATCTCTGTGCTGGAGTTGTGGCACCAGCAGAGCAGATGGGAGCTTGGGGTGCTTGGTGAGCACTGTCTGAGCCCTTAGCTGCTGCCCCTTCACTGGCTAGCACCGGGCACAGCCCTGCAAGAGCTGCAGCTCATCCACAGGAATGGATGACAGTGCAGAAAGTGGATCAGGAGCTGGGAGCAGACACTTGTACCTGTCAGAGGTGTGATGATCCGAGCCCATCCCTGACTCCCAGCAGGCTGCAGGGATGTGCTCCGGGTTGTGTCACCTCATTGGAAGCAATGCTGAAAGAAGGTTCCCTTCCCATGCAGGGAAGCAGCATGGTGTGACCACACAGGGAAGCACGCAGGGCTGTCTGGCTGGGGTGATGCTGGGCTGCCCCTACAGAGGCACCCCTGGGTGAGGGGACACTCATGGCCCACTCCAGTATTTCTTTGGTCAGTGGTTTCCGAAGTTAAAGTGCATAAACCACAGGCATGGGAACCCAGGAATGAAGTTCAAAAGGCCACTGGCAGCTTTAGATGTGTGGAGTTGTAGTAAAGATACTTCAGGAAAGGCAGTTCAATGAAAGCAAGGTAGTTCCAACCCAAATCTGCCCTTCTCAGAGGGATGTTGGAAAGTGTGCTTTGTCCAAGCACAGGGGAGAACCCTACATCCCTGGCAGCAGTGTAGCCCTTCTGCCATCTGATTTGCAGTGGTGAAGCACAGGGTGAGAGTAAGGCTCGATAGCACTGGTCCATGAAGGGTCAAACTGCTGCGCAGCTAATCCCTGATTTATTAAGGAGCAGTTCTTTCTTCTCCCATCACATCACTGCCGATGGAAGAGCAGCAGGCAGGAGAAGTAACACATCGTAGATTCATAGGCTCACACTGACATTTCATGAACAGCAAAGAAAGGACAAAATGCAAAAAAAGAACCCAAACTGGCTCCAAGTCGATGATTTATACTGTTTTCTCAGGGTCTGTTTGCCAAGCAGCTGGTGTTTTGTGCCAGTTGCTGTTACAGAAGAGCTTTCTTTGATAGGTACCATGAATGGACACTACACAGTTTATCTTAAACCAAAATCCCTCCCCACAGCTTATATGGGATGGAAGGCAATGAGGGAGAGAAAAAGTTGGGCTTTGTTGGGGTTTTCTTTACACAGGACTCTGAAAGCACATTTGGGGGAGCCTGCATTATCTGTGCAAGAACACAACAGATGAATTCTATTAATGGCTGTAACATGTGGCCGGGTTCAGGCTGGAGTTGTCGTTTGAACATAGAAGTCAAAGCCAATTTATTGAAACATATTTTTCTTTTCAAAATATTTTAAGAAAGACAAAAAAGTTTGCGCAACAACTTGGCAAGCCGGGCTGTGGGGAGGAAGGAGGTATTTTCTATCTCGCAGCTAACATAAGGGCTGAAAAATGTGGCAGTGCCGAGCAATGCTGGATTCCTTCTGGAACTGAGAGAAAGTGTGCAGGATATAATTGTGTAAGAGCCCAATAAATTCTGAAGGGTGGGTTTGTAACACTGCCCTGGGGGCTGCAGGTGGCTCCAGAAGAAAGTCATGGGTTTTATTTCAGGAACAGTCATCAGATGCTGTATGTAGCCAGCTATGCACTCGTGCGGCCCCATCTCAAAACCACAGAACTGTTTTAAAATAGAAATACCCATAACAATCATTGCATGTCTTCCATGGCAGATGGTAGAAAGATAAGTTGGATTAGTTTGTAGTGTGTGTGTGTTATTGGGGGTGTGCGAAAACTAAGGCACAGAAACGAGCTTCCCTGGAGCTTGTGAAGTGATGAGCATCAGGGCTCCATGGTCTTCAAGGCATGGGTAGGCTTCACCTTGCCAGCCCTTGTTTCACTGTTGGTCAGTCTGTATTACCCTGGATGCTGAGGTTGGAAATGGCCATGGAGCAGAACTTTACCTAGGTAGCAGACCAGACCCTGGCACTATACCTTGTTATTGAGAGAACTACTGCATAACAGGGAGCATCAGAACCCAGCTGTGGATTCCTGTGTGCAGGGCAAAAACACTGCTGCATCTATAAAGAATTTTGTGGTTGGCTTCCTTGATGAATTGTAACAAAGTGGAGTCAGAGAAATGATGTTTCTCATAACGGTTGAGACCTCCCCAGTATATCCTATTTTCATTGTATCTGGGTGCCTAAAGAATACCTGACTATCCAGTGATCCAACACAGGCTGAGTGTTTTTGTCTGTGCACTGAGAAAGCTACTTCCTAGATCTGGTAAAAGACCAAGTACCAAACATCGGTGGAGTAGACAGAAAACATATTGCTGCCTGGGGAAACCATGGCTAAAAGAAAACAAGTAGCATATTGTCGTCCCATGTTTGTTCTCATCCTACGTGTGTGTGGTTTGAATCTTCAAGTACTCTCCCCATTGCCTTCTGAGATGACTTTTTGCCATCTCTTCTTCAAGAAGATGCACACAGGGAAGAGGAAGCGGATCTAGATCCATCAGAAAGACCAGGGAGACCTTGAAGCACTCTTCAAAGTCCTGTCCAGTTACACATTTGTTTTACCAAGGAAGTTGGTAAACTCTAAGCCTCCTTAATCCTGCCACTAATGGGAGTCCATTAGCAGTCTCTCCGAGGTAATGGGGCAAGTGAAAGCAACACCATTCACCCCACTGAGAAGTGACAAGGCTTCTGTGTTTTCCAGGAATAGATGCCACTTCTAGCAATGAGTCTGTAAATTCTCACTGCTGCTCATCAGATGGTGGGAATCAGCAGATGCCGAGTTGGTTCCCTTGTGGCTAAGCAAACTGCCATAGGGCCCGATGCAAGTTTCCTGAAGGATCCCCAGCATGGCCCCGTTACTTCTGTTAATGTTTCTCAGGCTCCTGGTACAACATTGAGGTTTTCCACTGGAACCACCTGACACATTTTCAGAGCCTTCCATGAGCAATGCAGTTACTCAATCCCCTTCTTATTTTGACAAAGCCTTTGTAATGGTCACTTGTCCTGAGAGCCTGTGGTCTGTGTGTCCTGTACTGGAGCTAACTGCATAAAAAGGATTACTTCCCTTTCTTGATGCTTGTTATTATTTTCATCCTTCACAAGCCATTTCTTCTGTTTCAGGATCAACACTCTGTGGTAGGCCAGGGAGCTGGCCCCACTCCAAGCTCCAGTTCTTGCTCAAATCCAAACACTGGAAGTGGTTACATGAACTCATCCCAGCAATCAATGTTGAATCAGCAACTGATGGAAAAGAAACAGGCTCTGCAGCGGCAAATGATGGAGCAAAAACAACTCCTTCTACAGCAGCAGATGTTGGCAGAAGCCGTAAGTTTTCTAATTCCTTCTTTTACATGGAAAAGATTATCATAGAAACAATAGGAAAGAAAGCTAAGACAGGGAGAAGAAAGCCCCCAAAACTTTGAGGTCATTTTGGCAATGCCTGGGCCTTCTAGAGTGTGCCTCGTGTTTTTCAGCACTTTGCTTAGCCCTTTTGAAACCTTCTTTAGTTTATATGAAACAATTCAAGTATCTAAGCTACTGTGGTTTTGTTATGAGAACAGTCTAAGCATATGCTTAATTTGAGGCATATGAATATTGTCAGTGGTTTTCTTTGCAAGATAAGCTAAGGTGCATTGCTATGCTATTGTGACCACAGAGGATGGCTGGGATCATAGATGAGTTCTCCTTTCTGTGTTCTTCTTTTTTGCATTTCCAGGTATTTACAGGCAGTTGTGCTCTCTCCTTTAGTATCTGAGAGACCAGTTTGGAGTTTCTGGTCATTTTAGGAGGCATGGGGAATATTTGTGGTCTTGCTGGCAGTGATAAGTGCTAGAACCCACCAGTTTAGTTCCACTGAACTGGTGTTGTCATTGATATTGCATGAAGTGAGTCAGCTGAAGGTGCTTCCTGCCCCCTCACCCTTGGCCAGTGCAATAGGGCAGAGTCCCTGCTGCCAAAAGCAGCAGCACATGCCCTCTGCATCCTCATATTCACTGTTCCTTGGTAGCCCTACTTGCCAAAGCATGGAGAAGAAGAAAAGTCCTGGAAGAGGAGCTGAGCTTGGCATGTCCTTGAGGCAGGCAGAAAGCAATGTAGGAGCCTTGTGGCAGCTAGGGAAGGGCTACAGGAAGGATGCTTTGTTTCCCCAAGGCTGCAATGGCAACGCACCCCAAGCCTGTGGCTTATTTACCTCGACCTGCATCTCTCAGCCTACAGGGCAGACCCATTTATGCTGGCCTGATATTTTGAATCCAAAACTTTCTATTCTCTAGAAAGATGTAGACACAATAATACTGACACATTTAATGAATGCCATTCAGTAATTAAAGAACCACGCAGAACTGGAAGAACATTCATTTGGTTATGGGGATGTTTTCTAAACAAAAATTATTCAGTTTTTTTATAGAGAATATATTTTTGTTTACAAATTTATTTCCATTCAAAAAAACCCAAAACATCAGAAAGCTTGGCTTTGAAATTAAGGATTTCCTTTATCCAGAGAAGTTGTGGATGCCCCATCCCTGGAAGTGCTTGCACTCCCTGTGTAAGAGGAAAGACAGCACCATGTACATGTAAGGGGAAGCACAGGGTAATGGTCAGCGGCATGAAAAGCAACTGGACCAGCACTGTCCTCTTAGTGGTTTTAAGAAAAGTAAGGCCAGACTAAAAATATGCAGCCAGCAGAAAGGTTTCCATACAGACTTCAGTGGGTGGGGGCACAGGTTCCCAAATGCATCTCCTGTGGACCAGTGAGGGTGAAAGGAAGGAATACGTCAGATTTGTACATACTGAGAAAAGAAAGAGGTGGCAAACACAGAGCCAGGAAAGCATAACGCAAAGAAAATTAATATATTTCTGCTCTAATCCTCTAGGAGAAAATAACCCCACAAGATCAGCTGAGCAGACACTTGACACGACCACCTCCAGATTATAAAGACCAAAGAAGGAATGTGGTCAACATGCAACAAGCAAACCAATATCCTGGTAAGTGCCCATAGGCTAATAAAGCTATCGCCTCTCCCCGCGCCCGCCCTGCTCCCCCTCCCCCCTCCCTCCCTCCCTCTCTCCCTCCCTTGCTCCCTTCCTTCCTTCCTTCCTTCTTTGCTTCTTTCCTTCCTTCTTTCCTCCCTCTCTTCCTTCCTTTTCTTCCTTCCTTCCTTCCTTCCTCCCTCCCTCCCTTCCTTCCTTCCTTCCTCCCTTCCTCCCTTCCTTCCTCCCTTCCTCCCTTCCTCCCTTCCTCCCTTCCTCCCTCCCTTCCTCCCTTCCTCCCTTCCTTCTTTCCTTCTTCATTCACTTGATTATGTGGAGCTTAATTTCTGTAAATACATTTATCAAAAACTGTTGTTATGCATTATGATGCATACATGATAAGGAATAATATTTCTATAAATACCTTAATATTGCATAAAAGCTACATCTGACATCTTACTGCCATAAATGACAACTAGATAGTCTCTGTTGCCACCCCACTATTAATTTGGGGTTTATTGGCAAAATCCTCTCATCGCATTACTGACTTCAAAGGGATATATAAAATGTCTTAGATGACACATTATTACTCTTCTTCCATATTTAGTTAAAGTGTTGCCACAATTTTCTGAGGTCATTGTTTAAAAGTATGACTTCTGTAAGCCTCTGAAAAAGGTTTAGAGAAATACTGCTTTACAGGAAAAGATAAAGGACAGATGAAGCATAAACTACTGAGTAGGCTGTCTCCAACTGTTCACTACTGTATACTCTGTCCTATCCATCTCCACTCAATGATAGCCTACAGGCAGCAACTTAGTAGATGTTATAACTGTTCCTGTAAACTTCTTAAGCACTTCAAGATTTAGAAAATAAATGTTCTAAACTTATCCTTGTTTGACTCTTCATATACTATCTAAGTGTTCTCCCTAGACTAGTCTCTCACAGATTCGTGTAAGAATAGTGCTGACATCATTTTGTCAAGGGATGTTGTATGATAGGGTTTATTAAAATGATTACTCCTTGAAGAATTAGACTCAGATCAGACACCTCCTTTTCTGGAAAGCAGAAGTAGAGAAGGTAAAGCACTTTCAGCAAAAAAAAATTGACAAATGGAGAACTTCAGATGAATCCTTTATCAAGGGTGGGGAAAAAAAATAAATAAAGTTTTGGTTTTGGGGGTTTTTTTGGGTTTTTTTTTGCTTAGAACAATTCAATAATGAAAAGCAAAATATCCAAAAGATAAAACAAAGCTTATGTGGTGTTTTAACTGTCATTCCGTTCATGTGATTTGCAGAAAACTGAGCAAAAGCTGGAAAGTGTCAGAAAATCTTGCATGCAGCACATGGTTGTTGTGCCTTCAGAATAATTTCATAGCCCTATGAAAAACATTTCTTTTCCCTCATAATTTGTTTATCCCTATTATATGGGAAATTGTACAGTTCAGTATAATTAGGAAGAAAGGGAAAAGTGTACAAAAGATGCAGTAACCTAGTTTGTTTCTGTTTAAATCCGTATTTTCTAGTTCCTCCATCATGCCTCTCAGATCTGTTCGCTGTAAGACAAGCTTAAAATTTTTAGGATTGGAAAAACTAGTGTTCTATACAGCCACAAAAGTTTAACTAAACTAAACTTTATATGGATAAATGTATAAATTAAAGTATATGGAGTAAGATGAGATACAGATCAATTAACTATCCAGAACATTCAAAGAAAAGTATATTATGGGGCTGCAGCCAACAGAATTTAATGCAGCCTGATGGATTACTCAGCTGAAGCTTAAAACATGCACTTACCTTTGAAAAGAGCTTTGTAAATGGTTTAAACTTTGGGGAGATGCAGGAATAATTTTCAGGATAGCATATGATTTAAAAAAATCTTATATTTATACCTTTCAAGCTGTGGTAGTATGCTTCCAGGGCAATCAACTACACACTGACCTTGGGCTGGTTTTAACCTGTCCCTGCCAAAAATCTACAGCTTTTATGTTGTCATCATTTTCAATAATATTACAATCTCTAGGTACTCCGTTTAGCTCTGCATATTACCATGTCTTGCTCTCTTCTGCTTCTGGTGGTGGCTGGTACATGCACTGTCATATGAAGCATTGTGCTTGCAGCCCTGTGACGATGCAAACCATGCTCAGGACAGGGCTGCATCCAGCTCTGTAGCAAGATTTTGTGAATGCAGGACAATGACCTCATCCACCAGTTTCTTAACTAGTTATACTTAACATTGACAAATTCAGTTGTCATAATTGTCAGAGGATGTAAAATGTTTTCTTGATGTTTTAATTCTATTTACCAGTGACAGCCATTCTGTGCTGCCTCAGTGTGTAAAGGCTACTCTCGGAATGAAGTTACTCTTTTTATCTTCAGTTCTGTGGGTATTTCATATTGCTGGGGGGGGGGAACTCTTAAGACTCAAGAGATTATGACAAAAATGTTAAACTATTCATAAGTTATTTTTCAGAATTGGCTAGATTTCAAGCACAGTATCTTTTCGTCATGGTCACTGTTGCAAGTTATAAGTAAATTGAAACACTCAAAGGTACATATAAAACGATTTTCATTTTACAGCTAAAGCGTATTGGTGTATCAGCAGCTTCTTTGGGTAACATGAATTATAACTGTCCATAATTCTGCTGGTCTCCAGTTATATTCTGCAGCAGGTCAGATTATATTGGTCCTTCTACTCTTCAAATCTATGAACTCACAGTGAAAAAATTGCTTTTATAGGAAAATGTCAATATATTGATAGTAATGCTTTTGAAAAGCGCTGTCCTACAGAGCAAATTGACTGCAGTTTAGGTAATTTGTTGGACAAAGAAAGAAAACCTCCACAAGGGAAGCGAAGGTTTTCTATGTCACAAATTCTGTTGCTGTTTATTTACTTGTGCAATTTCTTTTTTTGGTTTTGTTTTGGTTTGTTTTTTTTTTTTGAGTATGAACTAAATTCAGTGAATTTATCAAACTGGCATGGAATGATTGCTTTTTTCATATTTGCATAAGCTAAGGGATATATATTTCTAGTAACACGATATTTCCAATCTGTTTACCAGTGACAGCCATTGTATGCTGCCCCAGTGTTTAAAGGCTACATGATTTCGCCTGTGTCTGACAGCTTCTTCTCAGACTTCTCCTCTGTTGTTTCCACTGCTGTTGTGTTATAAACAGCAGAGAGTAAACTCAGTGAAGAGTTATATTTGTCTTATCAATGATATGAACTCTTAACAAAGAAAAAGAAACGTATTTTTGTTTTTGTTTCTCTAAATACCTAGACTATGAAAAAAGTATAATAATATAATAATAAACAAAATTGAACATTAAGCCAGCAATCTTCTTCACTGACATTGTTCTTCCCTCAATGTACTAAATCAATGGTAATCAGATTGAAAAGTAGTTATCTTGTGTTTGGCTGCTTTGTTATTGTTTCTAATAACTTACTAAATCTGTGATTAGTCCAGCAGAAATTCTTTTGTCTGTCTTAGTGATATAATCGCTATTGAGCAGTTAGTGAATAGTAGCAATGAAAAAAGAGAAATTGAATAGCAACCTTGAAATTACATACTGGTAGAACATCACCATGCCCTAGATTACTCATTTGAGAGTGTTCAGTGTTGGAATGGAAGCAGTTGGAGCCATGCTGGGACACTTTCCAGTAAGCAACAGCAAAACTTGTGTAAATGAAGTACAATGAGGACTTCTGCCTGGAGCACTGTGGTTAGGAAATTAATGGGGTTTGGGTTTCACTTCAGGGTATAACCTGGTTTGTATTTCTTTAGATTTGTTAATTGTCAGATATTTTTTATTAATCCTTTTGAGATAATTTCAAATACTGATTCTTATAATAAAGATATTATGCTGTTGCCAAACTTGGTGGGGGAAGAGAGGGAAAGAGAAAACGATACAGAGGGGAAGTGCCACATTAGAAAGAGATTACTCTCTGAATTGGAGAAAGCACAGGATATAGCTTTAAGGAACAATGTAACCTGAGTTGCTTCAGAAACTACTGAAGTATGGGGAAAAAAGGCTTTTGTCATTGTTACTAATTATTTAATATTTCTGTGCTACAGTGATATTAACAGTGCACATGGAGCCACATTTGTTCTGACTATCTAGACGTTTTCAATGTGTATTCATCACAGTATGTAGGTGCAGTGATGTGTAAAAGATAAAGATCAGAATCTGAACTCAGTAATATGCTGTTATAATTCAGAGTGCGGTAAGGACAATTACATTACTTTTTCCTGGCAAAACTTACTTTTTTAAGCTGTATTGAATGTTATGTTTACAGATATTTTTTAATGTTTGCAATAGCCTTTTATCTGGTTATTTTTATTTTTTTTAATTTATTGACTATTACTTATCAAAAGCCTTAAATACAAGTGATCAAAGTAGCGATCAATGTTTTTCTTTAGCTCTCCAAAACTGGGACAAATTCTTTTCTGGAACAATTGCTTCGCTTGCCACTGATTCTTCTATTTTTATGGGTATGAAACTAATTTCTTATTTCTAAGTTTGTGTTCCTGGTTCCAGGTAAGGTTGTTTGGACTTCAGAAGAAGTTAATTTTCTCTATGCTGAATACCATATGTTCATCGTAACCTTAAGGATTTTATGAAGTCCAAACAACAGAAATAAGCTCTCAAAGGCTATAGGCGGGGTGTTAGCTTGAAAGAACTTTGTACTGAGATTCCACATTGTTATCTTATAAAGCACTCTTAAATATGTTCATAAATATATTCCTATTAATACCCAGTCAGAGAAAGCCTTTTATACATTCCAGTGCCCTTGCACAAAAACCTGATGATGTTAAGAATACTTTAAAAATTGTCTTCTAGTGTCCAACATTATTTGATAGCAATTCTCTAACTCTTCTCATCTGTGGTCAGTAACTCATTAATGGCAAGTGAGAGGTTCGTGGGTTGCCAGGATCAGTTCTAAGATGATATACACTCAAATTGGATTTTATGAACTTTTTCATTTGACATATATCTGTAAGTGGTATACACCTTTCCTTCTGTGGGAAGGTGTATTGCACTAAAGAATATCTGCAGGAACAAAATCCATCCTTAAGAGACACTGATTTACACTGTGGTTTTTGTTACATTTTTGGAAGGAAATTCTCATATTTTAAGCCTTAGAGGCTTGAGGCTTTTTTGTTATTTGCAAACCAACCAATAGTCTGCATTCAAATGGAAGCATAATTGAGAAAATGTAAATTCACAGTAATGAAGGGATTTTTACATTACCTTTAACTAAATAATGTTGTCAAAATTATAAAGGCCTCTCTAATAAGTGTCTCTACATATTTTGTCTCATATAGTACTGCACTGTTTGGTCTATTCTAGCTCAGAAAGGCTAGATTAATTATGTAGATGTCACAGTGTGTTTATCCTCAACTGAAGTACTTTCAGTGAGTTTTGTAACTCAGTCTTTCAAGAAAACTAAATTTTAATTCTTTTTGGTATACCTAATAACTCCTTGAACTCTTCAATTCCAACCTGTAATAAAGCAAAACTATTAGGCACATTATTTTTTAAGTGTCCATGTCAGAAGCTTTTCTTTTGCCTATTTAAAGGAGTTAACCCATCTATTTTCACAAGGAAATGTGTTTCATAGATTTGGAGCTTGTATATTCATAGTCACTTGTGTAAATGGGCTCCTGAGGCATCCTGAATGCAGCTTTCATTATGCAGCTTCATTCTCCTCCTGAGTGGGAGAATTGGTCATTATGGAATCCCAGGACTGTGGTTTGTGATGAAAACTGTCCTGGGTTCAGCTGTAACACTTATTTTTCTCCCTCCTAGTAGCTGGTGCAGTGCTGAGTTTTTGACTAAGGTCGAATGCTGATTACATACCAATGTTTTAGTTGTTGCTAAGTAGTGCTTACCCTGATCAAGGACTTTTCAGTCTCTCATGCTCTGCCAGTGGGAGGGGGCACAAGAAGCCAGGAGGGAGCAGAGACAGGACACCTGACTCAAACTAGCCAAAGGGATATTCCATACCACAGCACGTCATGCCCAGGATATAACCTGGGGGATTACCTGAAAGGCCCAGATCGCTCGTAGCTGGGTATTGGTTGGCTGATGGTGAGCAATTGTATTATCTTCTCTTTTTATTTCCCTTATCATTATTATTATTGGTGATAGTAGCTGCATATTATACTTTAGTTACTGGACTGTTCTTACTCAGCCCATGGGGTTTACATTCTTTCAGTTCTCCTCCTCATCCCACTAGGAGTTGGGGGGAAGAAATGAGGGAGTGAGTGAGCAGCTGCATGATTCTGAGTTACTGTCTGGGCTTAAACCACGACAAAAACTCAAGTCTTGCTGAGAAAAGCACAACCCCCAGAGAAGGACTGCTAGTATGTCTGTCTTAGATACAAATCTCATGAAACATTATGGAACAGATCCATCAATAAATATTGTTTTGTTGATAAAAAATATCAGTATTTTTTATTAAATGCAATTATTATGGGGAATTAATATAGTCACAGACCCATATTTCTTTTAAAGTAGTTTTGCAACAGAATTTTCATTCATCTCTCAATTCCCTCTCCCCCAATACCTACACCAACAAAGAAATGTACAATAAAACAAAAATATTAGTATTTTTGTGGGGGAGTTTTTTGGGGAGTGTTGTTTGTTTTGTCATGGAGAGCTGACATAAACAAGCTATTATAATTTTGCCGGCTGTGTACCAAAATCTCCAGGTTGCCAGGAATCAAAAGATAACATACTGATTGTCTCAGAGTCTTAAGGGGGAAGGAGCTCAAGAGATTATTTGCAAGAAACAGGTTGCAGCTATGGCCCATATGCCAGCAACACTGTGGAAAGTGTCTGGGTAGACCCCCAGCACAACCCTTGAGCCACATGCTATAGCCATAGCGCAGAGATTTTACTTGACCAGTTTGAGAATAATTCTGTTATTCACCCTGCCTCTAGACCACAATCTTTTTGTCGCTTCAAGTATACCCTAAAGCTTACATCAGGTATCCTCATCCAGAGAGGGCACAGAAATGAGTTTCTGTTTCGTGACCTTCGTATACAGCTTTCTAAAATGAGGGGTTAGATTTGTTTCCGATTAAATTTAAGTATTTAGTCCTTAGGCTATCTTTGCTTTGATTTGATTGTGCTTTGTGTTTTCCAGTTGTTTTGCACTTTCTTTTGCATTTTTTTTTGACTTGAACATGCTGCTGTGTGTGCTTACAGTTTTTCACCTAAGGCTTGAGCAGGGGTTGCTGAAAGGTCTTCTCTTTCTCTAAACTTCAGCTGAGTCCATGGAAAGATCTTTCTCTCTTCTGGCAGAAGGAGCAGCAGTGATAGGTAGAAGTCTGTTTTCCCAGCTGAAGCATTTTTCATCCCTTTTGTCTTTAGCCTGCACCGTTCTTAGCCTGCACTGAAAGATGCAGGGTTGGAGCTCCTATTCAAATTTTAATTGCTTTCTGAGAACTCTAGGAATCTCTGTTCCGCTTCCTAGAAGACCACTGAATTTTCAATGTAGGGAGGCAGTCTTCAAGAAAATATTAAGAATGTAGTTTGTGCTGACTAACCTCAGCGAATTAAATAAATAAATAAATAACTTCCTATTATTCCATTGCATATATTTTATTGTTTGTGTATTTCTTTGTTTGGTTGGTTTGTTTTTTCTTAGTCAAACTGCTTGGAAAACTAGGTCTTCTGGTGTTTTTATGCTACTATGGATGAGTCTGATGCTGGATGCTAACCAACACTTGTTATGAGCGATTTTAGTGATTATTAAGTTCCCGCGAATCACATTTCTTTCAAAGAGTGGATAAAGCTAATCATTATTTTATAATTAGCATGGACATATGAGAAAGTTTTTCATCCTTTGCAGTCTGATAATTTTTGCCTTAATGAAAGTATAGCCATCAATTATATCTTGCAATAAATCTTCAATATTACTGAAGTACCTAAAGGACTTGTTCTTCAGAAAATGTTAAGCCTAGTGTTAGTTTGGTAAGAAAGAAAAATTACTGCTGAGACTTTTTCTCAAGTGTGATCCTGTTTCATAATGCTTTTTGAGGCATGAACCTGGCATTTCTGGCTGCATTTGTCTTGAAATGCATGCTGTGTACCATAGTGTCTTGCTGTGTACCATAGTGTCTTACTCTGTGACCTAGAACAGTTTATCTGTTCTTTATAAAACTAAACTTGGTTGCAATTGCAGCTTAAAAGTACAAAAGCTTTCCAATATGGTCAGTTCTAAAAACATTTTGATATTTTTTACTCCCTCAGAAGAAAAAAAAAAACAAAACAAAACAAAACAAAACACAAAAAACTTTTGATTGACTTAGCTTTTGTTTTTCCTTTGTGTTTCACCAGTTGAAAAGATACAGAGCCAGTGGGATGAAGATTATGGACACCTCCAAAGCCGGAGACAACAGCTTCATGAAATGTTAAAGGATTCAACACAGTGGCTAGAAGCTAAAAAAGAAGCTGAGCAGGTTCTTGAACAAGCAAAAGCTAAACTTGACTCATGGAAAGAAATTTCCTACACTGTGGAAGCTCTGAAAAAGCAGAATATGGAGCTTAAGGTCACTACTGAGAAATAAAGTATTTCAGTATGAGTTAATTATATTGTTAAAGAAAATGTCCTCTAACTGTTGCGCAGTACAGAGAGCAACCTCTTTATCCCTTGTTTCCCACAAAAATATTAGAAAGAAATTCACTTACGATGTCTAAATTGTGTGTCACATAATCCTTGAATGAAATGAGTCTTAATTTATCAGTCATAACAAATAGCTGGCTGAACTTGCAGGAAGAATACCTACCTTTCCAACACAAGTATTTCTTATATCTTCTGTACAATAGCCTAAGCTGCAGACTGGGAAATCCTATTGCATTGGTGTGTCTGTCTGCATTAATAACTAAGCTGTATAAATTATCTGGAAGTACTAAAGAAAAGGGGAAAAAAAAAAAACCAAAACCAAACAAACTATATGGAAATATTTTGAGAATCAAGCATTTTAGATTTGCCGCACAATAATCTCACTGAGTTCAACCTTAGCAGGGTTATTAACTGCAAAAAAAGTCCATAAAGGCTTCTTTTGTGATTTTAGCACATATGTTGTCACGTTCTAGGTGATGAAATATGCACCTCAGTTAACTTATGTAGTTGAGCTATAGCTCAAGTAGCAATGCAAATATGCCCTAAGTGTTGCATCAGTTTTTTAGTTTCTTGTTATGGAAATGGTCATACTTTGGTGACATTCTTCATGAATAAATTTTAAGAACAGCTGTTTCAGATTAATAGTATCGCATTTTCTGGTTGGAGAAAAATAAGGTTGAAACCAACCATTTGATAAGCCTCTTAAAGTGAGTCTTGCCACCATGTTAATGGAACGTTGCATCTTAGTTATTTGGGAGAATAGTTACACAAATATTCTTTTGTATGTTATCCTCTCCTGCCCACCAGGACTTTTTAACTCCTACCACTCAACTATTTGGTTAATGTTTGTGGTCTTAGAACAGTATTTTCACAGCTGAATGGTAATGAACTGCTGTGAAGAATAGTGTGGGTGAGGTCCTCATCAACTGATTTTACCACCAAAGTGCGTGTATAACTGCACAACTGGTCTTCAGCTATCTCCATCATCAGTTACTCATTACTTTTCTGATATTTAGAAGTAGATAAAAAAATCTGGGTATTTATTTGCTTTTTTTTTCCTTTTTTCTTTTTCTTTTTCTTTTTGCTTGCATGTGAGAAGCATAAAAACATTCACTGGCCCATTGTTTTAGGGCTGAGGTGTGGTTAAGTTTTCTCATTGAAGATTGTACCATAAGGGTCATTGCTTGGGAATGGTGGATTATGGTAAACAAGGGCAATTGCTCACTAAGGTATTGGAAAACGTTATAGGTTCTGTATACTACTGTCATTCAGCATAGAGGACTCCCATTCGTCACTGTCTTTCTGCAGAGATAGAGTTCTGGCTTCTACCTAGTGTGTTTGTTTTGTTTAGGTTTTTTGGGGGTTTTTTTCAACAAAAAACTTCAACAAAGTCAGCGTCCCAGCTCAGCAAAGACTCAATTAACAAAACACCAGTTCTGTGCAGTCTTATGTCATTGTGTTGGAGTGTCTTACATCTCGAACACAAATTACTTAACTAGGAAAATAATTGAAAACAGAATTTTAGAAATGGATTTTTTTTACAAGAATATGTGAGGTTCAGATTTTCTACAGGGATCTATGAGGTTCAGGTAAAGTTCATCTAAAAGTATATGCTTTTTGAAAAAATTATAGAGGTTTTGGATAACCATTCTTCAAGAAGAGAAATAAAAATGTGCCCTTCTCCATCCGTCAAGTTATAGATAATGTAGACTAAACAGGGGTTTTTGAAATGATATCTGCAGATTCTGTTCACTCCTTTTTTAAAAGAGATGAAAGACTTGGGCTATCAATATTTTCAGCCATTCCCATCCCAGTCTGGATTCAATGTGACATGTTGTGTCAAATTGCAGACATTAGTCTGTAATTCTAATTTCATTGTCACAGCTAGTCCATCTTAATCTGCTGTGCCCTCATGAACATCAACAAGCACTACTGTTCCATGGTTGTTTACTTTCATTTGTTTGGCTTTGCCTGGCCTTTCTTCCTCAAGTCTGGAAGAAATTCACCTCTGTCTTAGGGAACGGGGGTGGTGGTGATGGTGTGTTATTTTCTTTTTTCTTTTTCTTTCGTCCTCTGTCTTTTGTGCCAGTTTTCCTAGAATTGTCTTGTCTGACAGTAATTCCTATTGTGTCAAATCCCTCATGAAACCTTCTCAGATGTGACAGCATCAGCTGTTTTTTTCATGCTTGAGATAAGGGGTCATGAATTCAAACAAAAATGGAAATATTTTTTGAGTTTAGCAGCTTTAGATTTCTTCTGTACAATATTATCTAAACTGAAGGACCTAGAAACACATCAAGCCCTGTAAAGAAATGTTTTCCAGGCTTCTGTGCCAAACACATATATTTTTATGTCTTTCCCTCAATATATGGAACAAGTATGCTGTCTTTTGGCTTCCTCTTACACTGATGAAAATAAAGCTGTCATTTCCATTCATTTGTGTTGAGGGAAAGAGAGAGGTCAATGTGAGTCTTAAATAAATTCTTCAGACATATTCATTTTGTCAGCTCTGTATCTCAACACAGCTTGGTGTGAGAAAGTAGTCACCAAGCGTTCTCATGATTTGTTCATTAAACATTATAAGTCTGCCTAAAGACAACAGAGTCAATGGAAAAATTCCCCTCTAACTGATCTTTAAATCAGTGCTTCTGTTAACGCTTTTCTGTTAGTGCCTCCTTACACATGACTTTTTTTATTTGTTTCCAGGGCCGTCATAAAGCAAAAATCTGTAACTGGCTTGTATTTGGCCAATGGTATTTTTAACAGAATTTGACAAGTTTCTGACATTTAAATGAAAAGTAACCAGTTACCATATAATTATCAAATATATTATCATAAATATAATCAAACATAATAATCAAAAATATTACTCCTTTGAATTTGGATTAATTCAGAGCTAATTTGCTGAGCATTAGAACATGTTTCTCATTCTATTTTTTTTAGTTTGCCACTTGAGAACTAAATTCTAAGCACTGGGGTTAGGTAAGGAGAATAAGAACATGGCATTTTGGCCAGTGAGAGTGAGGGTCTTCACCCATTAAAACCCTGGTTTTTATTGTTTATTAAGTGATGACTGCAGATGGTTATCTCAGCAGGCTGACGGTTACAGGTGTATAAATAGTACAAATTCACACTTCAGCTTCTTTTCATCCCCAGGTCATCTGAACATCAGCTAGTGTAAAACTGGTCTTTTAATGCAATACTGGGCTTACACTGAAAAATATAAACCTGTTAGGATTGCCCATTCACTCCTATTCTCCTTATTTTGGTAAGAGCTAGTGAGGCATGTCTTCTCCCTCCGCACCAGTTTAGTTGGGATGTCCATAATGAAGAAAAAGGAGAGTGGAGGCAAGGTTTTCTTTCTTATTTTCTTTGCCTATTTCTCATTCATCTAAATAGGAAATTATATAGCAGTCTGATTACATTCCCTGCTCTGTTGGGGTACAGAAGACCAGACAACCTTCCACTGACATAGTCTGGGGAGTAAACTTTATGCCTTAGATTTGTGGATAAGACCAAGGCTATCTTCCTTGCCTTGTCATCTTCTTACAGGGCAGTTAATTTAGTAACTACTCTTTTGCCACTCCCTGTGTACTAATACAGCATGCAGTACAGTCTCTGCATACTTTGGATTTTAGTAAAACAATTAAAAATTAAGTTAATGTTATTGAATATAATGCAGACAGTGCAATAGAATTCCTTGATTAAAAAACCATCAAACCCTTATGTCTATAAGTTAAAAAAATAACTCTTTATGTAAAATAAATAAATCATACTACAGATATACAGAAGGACAGAAAGACAGCCTGATTCTCCAGATTTGTGATATATATGCTTGCTCAGTGTGGGAATTTACATGTTCAGATAATATGTATGTGCATACATATTATCTATACATACATATTGCAATATTTGAACTTCTATGCATCTTTTATTTTATTCGACTGGGCAATCCTAAGATAGAACAAAGCCCAACTTTAATTTTGTTACTTGTTTAAAATAAAATATCCTTAATTACACAGACTTTTTTCCTAATAACATCAACTAGTGTCTTAAAAATAAAAAATAAATTTATGCCTAAGTAACATGATAAATGCACAGCCTTAATTCTTTGTGTCTTTTAATTAACTCAGCAAATTCCAGTGACAGCACAGAAAAACTGCAGAGAATGCTTTAAAAAATGTCAAAATGAAATTAAGGTAATTATCTTCTTTAAAAAAAAGCAAAACAAAAACAAAACAGATTTGAATGTGTTTTTAAGAAGCTAAAATATAGATGACACCCAAAAATATTTAAGTGAAAAAAGAAAAGAAAGAATAATGCCAAAAATTTAATTCTAAATATTCATTATAGTAATGTAAGAAGTTAATGGGCCTCTGGTAAGACAGACCGTTAAAACATGTACCACCACACTTTGTTCTCAGTTTATGCACACAGAGCAAAGTTGAAGCAAGGCATACATTCCTCAAAGCTGTTGAAAAATTACAGACCAATTTCCAGTAAAGTAGAAAATACAAATTGTTTCTGTCAACAAAGCTCTTTATAGTCATCATTTCTTTCCTAAATTATGATCTCATGTTGTAATGCTGGAAAGTTAATGGATTAATGTTGAAGTTAATGGTGAGAACAACACTTTTAGAAATAACCTTGTAATGGATCTTTCAGGTTTTTTTATTATAAAACTGTGTTTGGAAGGTTTTATAAGGTCATTTATATTCACATGGGACTGGGCGAAATAGAGCTTACTTTCAAAGTAAAGTTTATGGGCCATTGATTTACAATACAGACAAAATGTTATGGTAACTTCTGTTATGTAAAAGGCAGTGAACAGTCAACCTGCTGTGATTTTTTGGCTGGAAAAGAGAAGCTGTATATATGCATAATTTAAGCAAAGAGAAAGATAGAATATAATAAAGATTGCTAGACCTAAATGTTGAATAAACACTTGCTCCATACTTAACACAGGGGAATGACTTAAATAAATTGTTGAGGCATCTTCAGCTTAAGTGAGCTTAATCATGATATGCTGAGATGGGTTTCAGGAGCAAGGGTTAGTAATGCCCTCCTAATGTTTGGTTAGTATAAATAGGATCCCTTTTTCGAAATAGAAAATCAGGTTGCTGTCTTGGTATCTGAGGTTACCTGCTGCACAGTAATTGTGTGATCTGCCATCTCATGAAGGAATAACACAGGAAAGAGCTAAAGTACATGTTTTCAATTTTAAATTACTGAGAGACCCAAGAGATGTTGAAGCAGCTTTTTAACAGGTAAGGGGGGCTGGCGAAAAAAATCACTCTCCCAAAAATCTCCACCTGGACTCTATTCAAAGATCAAGTATGTTTCAGGCCTAATCTTAACCAAAATCATCTTACAGGCTTTCTAAGATGAAAACAAATGCACAAAATATTAATAAAAGTATTTACTTTTACTCAGTATTTAGACTCTTTAATCAGATATTACACATTTAAGTTCTGCTTTCTGTGGAGAATTCCTTATGTCAGTCAAAAGGTTTCAAAAGGCGTATTGCTTTGGGAGAATGAGAGAGGAAAAACCTACTTTTTCTTCACAGACATTTCTAAATTTGTGTATTAGAACACAATAAAGAGTGACAAACCTTACTTTTTATTTTTCGTCAATAGCTTCTAATGTTTGCATACAATTTACTGTTTCTAATTACAAATACAAACTTTTTTCTTCCTTGCATTGTCCCTTTGATTGGCTAGTTAGTCTTCGCCTAGTACAGAAACACAATTAGACCATCAATTGTTTTTGCTCTTTCATTTTGTTGTTAGACATTATGTATTAAATATGTAACTTCAGTGCATTTATATGGAAATTTGTAGTAAAAAAAGACTAACAGGAAAGATACATGGGAGCTGATTGCTGGTTGAATAAGTGTTCCTGATTTCTTGGGTTGCTTCTGTAGTGAGACAGCTGACCCATGTGGAGTGGAGAAGGAAGAAGAGAGGAGAAAGAGGAAAGGAAAGGGAAAAAAAGAATTATCAAGACTTAAGAAGCTTTCTCAATACTAAGAAACATAAATTAGCTTTATAAAGACATTGATAAGTTTACCGGTAGTATTTTGCTGTATTGCACACTTAGCACTGTTCCAGTAGATGGCACTAATTACATAAACAATTCACTAAAACAAAGTAAATTCAAAATGAGTGAAAATGCAGGTATTAATTCTCCAAATATCAGTATTATTTCACAGTACAAAAAAGAAAATTAGAACATATAATTTCACTGTATTTCCCATGTCAGTATAACTCAACATCACAAATAGTGGTAGTTTGCATAATGCATAATAAGGCATCCATTTATTTGTGTCTCAGAAAAAAAAAAAATCAACATTCTAATCAGTATTTATCAATTTGAGCTGTTATGTTTTATCCAGAATTTAGGATTTGATTGCTTGCTCCTTTCAGAGACTAGAAGTAGTCATATGGTCTGATAAGTAAAATAATTTAAACATTTAGAAAGACTCTGACCTTAGTTACCAGTAAATCTAAGGAAGTTTGGGTTTTTTTTCCCTTTTGTTTCTCTATTGGTGGTATAAGTTTTTCATCTTCTCTAATAATCATAAAATGTGTGTGATCATTTTATGGTGATTTGAGGCTTATTCTTTTTCTTTCTCTTCTTCAGCAATTTGCAAAAGAAATACGACAATGGCAAATAAATGTAGATGTGGCAAATGACATGGCACTTAAGCTACTCCGTGATTATTCAGCAGATGACACCAGAAAAGTAAAACTGATGACAGATAACATTAATGCAACGTGGGCTGCCATTAATAAAAGGTAGGATATAAATTCTCCTATTAGGTTTGTTATTAAATTTCATTAACATTCATTGTCCAGCTTTGGCTGGAGAATATATGTGATGTAATTTCTGAAAAAGTCATGATTATAGTGATAAAAATGAATGATGATGATTCTTCTGTCATATTTTTTGGAATTGTGTCTTTGGAAGGCCATTTAATTTTTAAAAATAAAATTTTGCCTCCTGCCAGTTTTCCTCTGCTGTAACTAATTGCTGACTAAATTCAGATGATAGGTTGCATATTTTAAATATTTAAAATGCACAAGCGTTAAAAGTGTTTCAAATTTGTATGTACTATCTCCACATCACAATCGCTATAGTGATTCTGAGTCATAAACTTAATCTGAAATTAACAGACATATTCTACTGAAGCAGGTTCAAAGTAGAAATGTTGTCCTATGACTTTAAAGCAAATCTCTAGTCAAGAAAGTTTTTATGAGATCCTTGTTCTCATTCTTCTTTACATTTCAATCTTGCAGTGTTTGGGTTAGATACCAACTGCTCACTAAAAGCAATTTTTGCAGCTTGCCACCAAATTGTGAATCATCCAGTACATAATCTATAAGATCAGAACACATTGAAGAATAAAGGTCAACTTTCTTTATAATAGTAAGGGGTTTAAAACATTGCATATTAGATGACATACATAAAATTTAAATCAAAGTTGTTTTAATTACTATGTTGGATTAAGTTTTATAGCTTGTAACTGAAACTAGAACTGAATTAGATCTGAATAGGTTTTTAGTTAAAGTCTGTGAACAAGGCCAGAAAAGTCAGTTTAGTTGAATATTCAGTAAATTCAGGAGATCTTGTATAATGGAAGTTACTTAAATTGCTGATAACTACAAAAATTTATTCACACTTTTTGATTAATATTTATATGAAGTTGATATTCATAAGAATAACTTGAACAGCATTTTTTCTGAAGCAGACTCACCACTGACTTAAGATCCTGTTCAAATGAGAGACGCTGTTGATGTCCACATAAAAATTTGATTTTTTTTTTTTAACATGATCAATAACTGATAAATTAGTATAAACAGTTAGTATCTGACTGCATTTCTCCTATATAATAGTAGCCATTTTGGGCATAGTCATAGTAGCCATGTTTTCATAAAAAAAAAATTCTAAAAAAAATTTTTTTTGCTTTCTGCTCAACATTTTCCAAAATACTCAAGTATTTTCCATAAGTAGGTAAAACCAGTAGTGCAAAGTGTTATAAGGGATAATGAAAGGAAATTGCTTTTGTCCCTATATATATCTACGACCCCTGTGGTGAGATGGCTTTGTAATCCTGAAGTCCCAGATGTATCTGTAGCTGCTGTGGATGCAATCAGCAATTGTAGCTAAGAGTGTCCTTAAATCTGTTAATGCTTCAAGCACAAACTCAAGTGGGTCTGATGTTCACTAAATGTGAGAAATGCCATTGGTGCAAGGACTTGGCCAAGTACTAGGCTAACAGAGAGTATGAACTCTCCAAGTAACACTCCTTGCAAGCTTCTTCAAAACTTACAGACTTGTTCACAGCTTATGCATTAGATGAATTGCTGTAGTAAGTACTTCATGTCTTAGAAGAGAGCTGTTAGGTGACTGCGTTGACATTTCCCATTATGAAGTACAAAAGCATAGGATTGAGCCTAAGCAGGTAACTGTAAAACTAGAGTTTCCTAGTTTTTTATTGTATGACTTTACTGCCTTTCTGATTTATTTTTTTTTCTTCAGTACTTTGTATATGATTTTTGTAAGGCTTTTCATGATTTGAGAACTTGGAAAAAGAATCATGCTGCAAACAGTAGTTGATAAGCCTCGTTAGGGGCTGTATTACATTTCTATCTGTTTTATGTGAGACATTGATAAATACAGACACACTAAGACATCAAGTCAGCAAAAGACTTGGAAGATTTTCTGCACCTCTAGATCTTTCAGGTTTGCTTGGAGCAGTAGCCAAGCTTTTTGCTCATGCAGCAGCTCCTGGGTGAGGCATTGAAAGAATCAGCCAGATTTCTTTTGATCAGCAGCTCTGTGTAAAGAGAAGGTGGAATCCATAGGCTTTTGCATGACTTAAATGCCAATTTGTTCTGCACTGGGGATGTGTGTAATTTGGTTTTGCCTCCATCTATGCTTCAGATTTCAGGTTATTGCAGAGAGCAAAGCAAATTATTTCTGGTTGGTGGGGATCTTTGGAGCCATAAGATAATACTTACTCAATAGAGAAAGACATATGAACTCTTTTGTCACAGGCTCCAAGAAAGGCTAGTTCTCCACTAAGTTGCATATACAATGATATCAGATGTATCAATGAGTGTTATTTTCATCTAGATCATAAGTAGTGTTCTGGTGACTCGGTGGCATTGCAATCATGTTGAAATATTTTCCAAATAGTGGTCTTGACAATTTCTCTAATATTTTAGAAACAGTTTTATCATTGTTTGTTAATGTCTTGAGTGCCAAGAGGACATATTCTGCTAAAGATTTTTATTTATTTTTCCTATATCCTTTACTTAAATGGCCTAAAAGAGAAATTAAGTGTGGCTTGCATTCTTTTTACCTGATTTTCCTCTCGCCTGCCATCAGTATCAGAATTGTGTGTCACTGTAAAAAATGCGAAACTTCAATTTCCACGAACCAGATTAGTAAAACAACAGGCAGGCAAACAGCAGTAAAATTCTACTTTGCCTGTTGGTTATAGTTCAGCCAAAGCAAGTACTTTAGTCATTAACGAAACATCTGCCAGCTTGTGTTTTGTTTTGCTTAAATAGATTTGCTGCTGATTGCTGTGTGTTTACCCTTTGCCTTACTGTTCTGTTTTATAACACTGAACTATAATGAATAACATTCAACTCTCTTAATAGCCAAGTTGGTGAGTGCTTGATGGTTGCTTTTTCACTCTCCACTTTTTAATTTTTATTTTTGTTGTTGGTACTGCAGAAATACACTAAAAAGTACACAAATTGATCAGTAGGACAAAAGCCAAAGTGACTTGTAAATGAGTCTCTTCCTCTCCTTTTTACAAGCACTGACTTTCCAGGAAATAACAATATTATTTAAGTTGGGGCAATTAAGGCAAAAGCAGTCTGTATTACTTGTATTAACAAAAATAAGTCTAAAAGATGAACTAAAGTATCCTCAAGAGAAAAAAATACAATGAAGGAAGTAACCATTAGAAATTGACTATATATCAAAATGTTTATTGTGTTAATATTATGTACTGGGGAAGGAGTATTACTCCCTCCTTTTGTGGGCACTCATGTAAATTATCATATAAAACATAACCACTTACTTAAATTTGATTCTTTCCAGGGACTCTACCAAATGTGTTTAAATTTCACTGATTTAAATATTAAGCTGAAAAGGGACTTAAATCTTTCATAAGTGAGCATATATTATGACAATAATTACATAGTGTACTCTGAGAGTTAGTTAGAACGCCAGTGCATCACTGTCTAACAGACATCTTCAAATATGCACATCATCCTCCAGTTCCTGTGCTCAAGTTCAATGGAGCTCAATGGAACTCGGACTGCACAGTAGGTGTTAAGATCTTAAAATGCATTTTTGACTCCTCAAACAAGATATAGGACATACAAACCAGTCAAAACATAAAAGGTAACTTCCCCTAGAACACCACCGCCATCCCCCCCAAGAGTATAGGCAGTGAGGAATAAATGTATACTTAGATTTATATTTATGTTGTTGTTATTAAAGTTATAGGGAGTTAAGAGAAGGAGTGGCAAGGAGCTGAGTTTCTAGACAAATTGTTTGAAAGTTCTGCAATACCAAAACCCATATTTATCTCAGAATGGTGTTAATTTTCAAATGCAGCCAGTTGTGCAAGCACTTTGATTTTGTATGTTAGCTGGAGAATACGAAATGGAAACGGCCAGAGAGTATAAGGTCATAAACAGTACAAAAGTATAATGCTTATCTGTTTACTTTGTAAATGCATACTATAACAGGAATTGTAAGTATAGAAAAGGTCATAATCTAGTTTTGGTCTTTGGTCAGTAAACCTTTCCTTGTCAATGGTTGCTTGATATAAAAATATGATTTTTAGAATGTAAACTTTATCTCTACGTAATGTTTGTGAGTATGATTTTATTGCCTGTACAGAAAGAACTTGACCATTCTGCTAAGGACAGGTTTTCTTAATATATTGTACCTGTCGTAATACTACTTTGTTTTATGGCATTTGTGAAAGTAATTGCATTTACTTTACAGTTGAGTTGCGTTCTGGGCAAGGAAAAACTGCATTTACACATGAGCAACGGCCAGGAGTATGAAGTGTGTTAAGTTATACTGGAGATTCATAGTTGTTTTCAGTAGCTAGACCTTTCTGGGAGCCATATCTGAAGAGCTTATTTGCTCATTTAGGCTTGGACTGCTGAAGTCAAGAAAGAAAAAAAATAGTCCCTATCTGTTTCACTTTAAAGAATATTCCCATCTTCTAGGTTCTCCAAGCAAACCCAGCCTTTTATTTTACATTCTTCTATTGCTTTGAAGGTTGGTCTGCATTCCTAAAATCCATGTAATTCCATGCATGAAAACAGCTATCATAGTTCTTTGCAAATCATTGCAAATCTAGGACTTCAGATAGAGATGATGATGGTCAAATGTCAATTTCTGCCGCAAATTTTTTCTTTCTTTTTTTTTTCTCAAAGAAACAATAGTATGGCAATTTTTATTTTTATCATCATATCGTGGTGATTTATTGTTTTGGAGTTTGTTTTTTTTTTTTATAATTTTGCCAGGCTCAAGAAAATAGGTGTGTCAAGTGGCTGCTTTTTTACTGCCAGTATGTCACACTGAAGCTTGTTATTTACACCAGCTTAACAATAGCTATTTAAAATTGCAAAGAGTGCTGGAAAGCATTGCAGTTGTAGGGCAATTATTTTGTTTTATGAGCGATCCTGATAATAGACGGTTATCTTTGTTGCCTATATTATTTAAAAAGGTGAATTTTCAGTCTGGGTGTTTTTCACATGCTGTCTTTGAGAACTTTGCTTGGTTTCAATTCTACAATGACTTAAGCATTTTTACTTAGTCAGTAGAACTATTCACGTTGAATGAAAGTGAGTGTCTAGTCTTGGGTATCACGCCCAAGATTATGTTAAGGAGCAAATGATTTAATATATCAGCATGTTTTTCTGGAAGAAAATGTAGCTCCGACTATTATTTGAATAGGAGGAGAAACAAAGTTTTCAACAAAGCATTTAATCCAGATCTCTTCTGGGAAGTCTGACTTCTATATGGAGTCCTAATGCCTTTTACATTAGACAAAAGGGTGCAAGAACTCTTTAATTTTCATTAAACTAATTTGTTTCACTTTGTCAGTACAGCACTGCATGCTTATCTCCAGCAGTTAGTAACATCAGCAAATGCTAAAGAAGAACTCTTTACTAGCTGCTTGTGATGCAAGAATGTTAAGGCTTTTGTGTGTAAATTATGGGTATCTTTGAAGCTTCAGAAGAGTTGTTTTCAGATAAAGGATTGAAGTATTTTTTGTTTTCTTTGTTCTATTCTTACTATTTTTTTAAACAAAATAGCACACTATCAGAAAAGGATTATAAAAAGGGTTCAAATAATACTCTGAGTTTAATTTTAGATCTTTTTTTTTGTTTATGTTTTACTTGGTTAAATATCATCCTTTAATATATCTGGCCATTTGTGGGAGAGGGACTGTTTTATGATGGTGGATAAAAAGGAGGTTACCTATTTGAAAGATATTTTACTAATTACCTACCCTCTCAAACAAATATTCATGTACAAAATGTAATCTTAAAGTTATCAGCAATGACATCACTTAAGATTTCTTTGGTTTTTTTTCTAATAACCCTAAAAATAATGCCATTTCAGCCATATATAGGAAAATATAAAAAGACATAAATACAATTCCAGGCAAATCTCCTGTAAATAGGAGATTTTGGAAGTCATCTTAGCTCCTTACAGTCTAGTTTTCACCTTTATTCTCTACTCAGCTGACTGTACTTTTTGTGCAGCCCTTACACCACTATGTGGATCCAAGATGAGAGGTCAACTGGAGATACTGAATATTTGTGGTTCACTTTGTGAGAGGATAGCCTTCGATGTTGTTGTGGTTTAAGGCCTGCCACACAGCCCACTCACTCACCACCCCCCTTCCTTGCTCAGCTCCCGGAGGGATGGGGGGGAGAATAAAGAAGAATACAACTCCCACAGGTTGAGATAAGAACAGTCCAGTAACTAAGGTATAA
>WYDI02005048.1:0-12741 GCA_009867235.2 Psittacus erithacus | reverse complement strand
TTTTTAATGTGCTTTTACTTTTTTGAACAAAAGTGCAATTTGGACTGTAGGTGCCCTATGCTCAAGTTTCTGTTCTTCATCTTCTGAAGATTTGGTATTTGTTGACCAAACTGGTGTAAATTTGCCAGTAATATACCTCATCAAGGCTTGCAAATATCAACTGTTTCAGCTCTGCTTAACCATAGTAGTGAGGGTGCAAACTCCTGCTCCTCCCCCTTACCCATCATCTTGCAAGGCGGGAGGTGTTAACTTCAAAGCTTAGTGAATACTATTTAAATGCTAACAGTGTTAAGTAAAACATCCAGAAAAGAATGGCTCACTATAGTCAATGGCTCTTAAGGCTTTACTTACTTTTTGGCAATCTCTATGCCAGAAATACAGACTGAGAATAAGAAAAAAGTGTTTCTTTCTGTTCACTAATTTTATTATCTTTTAATCATTTGTTTAATTTTAACCTTTTATTTGAAAATTATCCCCAAAGTACTCACAAGTTGATGTATTTTGAAGGTCACAATAAAAGGAAGGAAAAAATTCATAAACACATGTCTGTGTATGCCATTAGTGGATCTTTCTTGCAAAGATTCTGTTTTTAAATTCCTTACAAGGTCTCTCTTTGAAGATGAGCATTTGCCTATTGTCTGATTTATAGTTACAGTAAAGGCTGCGCTTTATATTTTAATTCTGTTAGTGTGGTTAAATTTGGGCCTAAAAGATATATCATAAGCTATCATGACAGTGTAAGGATTATTGATCATTTCAACAGAGAGTTTCTGGTGTTACACCTCACCCCCATAATAAGAAATGGTATAGATTTTACTTTCTCTGGCATAGTTCTTGTGATAAACTGAATGTCCAAAACAGATCAGACATCCCAGGATTCCCCAGAACTTGTGACTAGTGCCTAGCCATTCTCTGCAGTTAAAAAGGTGTTCAGTATCAGGCTTTTCTCCCAGGCCTTCCTCACTCATCATCATCTCTATGCTCCTTTCTCTTGTCCCTTCCAAATGCATGTTCTCCTTAGTCAGTTATTCAGCTGTGGAATAAAACAGTTGTAGTGATTCAGTGATATATATAAAAAACCTTCTTGCCAGAAGGATTCCCTTAGGGCAGCACCAGTTTTATGCAGGGCTCAAGCAGTTTATCAGTCTGTAGCCTTAAACTCTCCAGACTGAAGTCTCCTGTGCACAAAGCAAAGGCCTGAGTGGCTGTAAGTGTTCTACTTGGGTGCTTGTCTGCTGGGGGAGGTGCTGCTAAACCTATTTTATGCCTTGGATACCCTCTTACCAGAAGGAAAGGAGTAAGTTTAAGAGGGCGGGAGTGGTAGTGGAAGTGAAAGGCATTTGGTGGGCAAGTGAGAATTGGGTGTTTGTGAAGGGTGGGATAATTCGCAGAATATGTGGGAAAGGAGGATAGTGGGAATGCCTGTGCACAGCCCACCTTATTCTCTTCTGATTATGCCTGGGGCTCTGGGACTGTGTCCTTGCAAGTTCTCAGTCTGTGCTAAGGAGGGGGCAGGGAGAGAGGTGCAGATAAGCCCCTTTCATTGGTTCTCTAAAGTTGGTATCTGTGGAAGGGCTGGGTACCTGTCTGGATACCTAAACAGTGGTGTGCTTAGAAAAAGGTGCTGATACTGGATTGATGATCTCAAAATGGGAATCCTTAAGGCCTCTTCAAATTTTGAGGCGTAAGTATGGAAACACTGATACAAACTGGCCAGTTCACATCCCATAGCCTTCCTTCCAGTGTTTCTGATTCTGAGTTGCATATGTTGAATGAGTGAGCCAGTTTACTCCTCACTTCTATTTAGAGTTTAACTCTTAATCCATTTCTCAGATACCAGAGAGTAAAAGTAGCTGCTAGTTACATATTTACATCAGCTTTTCCTCTTGAGAATGATTGAGAAGGTCCTCTACCAGAACTTACTGTCTGATTCTGTTGAGAACATGTTAAGGATTGCAAATGAAGTTAAATTAAATGCTGGGGGCCCAGGGAGACATACCAGTAAAATTGTGGGAGTGTAACTGTATTACAGCACAGCAAACCGCATCCATGCAGCATGTGTGTAGAGTGTCATTCCTGACTACCAGGGTCAGTGCAGCAACACACCTTACGCTCCTGTGCTGTGTGCAAGATGCCGTGTCTGCAGGACTTAGAAAAATAGTAAATAATTTGATTTATAGGTGAAAACTTTTCAGCTCTAGCCAACTCTACTGAACTGCCTGATGAGCAGGTGCCCCTTTACCTCAGCACCAGCTAATATGTTTCAGTAGACTCCCTCGGGTAAGTTAACATGGATTTATGCTGGTGCCTTATGCATGTGCCTGGAATCACAGAAGTTTCCTGCTTTCTCACATTTATTAAGGTGAGGCAGGCTGTGTTGTGTTTTGGGTTTTTTTTTTTCATCTTATTCATGTAACAGTTACTTCATGAGCTCTTGCTTATGGTTGAGGAATCTTAATGGGGCATCACAGTAACAAAGCTTGTACCTTTGCATTATTAGGATGGCTTTGTTGCAATACAATGGTTAAATCTGTAAGTGTTCTAGTATGGATGCTTTAAAAACAAGAATACTTTTAACGTTCTCAGAGTTTTTGTTTTGTGCCTGAGGACACAGTACACAGAGGCTGGAAATCAGCATGTTACATCCTGCAAGAGCTCAGTTTTACCTCAGCACTGAAAGGAGCTAGCCAGGTGCCCTGGTAATTCAGGCAGTCCCCCTAAAATGCAGCTAAAAAGACACTCATCCCTGGTCAGGCAGTTTTGAGTGAGGGATTCCAGCATCAGTGTTCTTCCAAAGTGCACCATTATTTCTCAAGATGAATACTCAGCAGGGTTGTGACATGTGCTCTGCTGTTTTCCCAGCCTGAAGGATGGTCTCCGTCTGGATTTCCATGGATTTGTTTCTTTGCTGAGTGTAGAAAATGACACAGTATTCCCAGTTCCTTATTAATGGCGTGACCTTGTTTTTCTTAAATCAGTAACAGCATAAATGCAGTAAAAGGAGAGAGTTTTACCTTACTGCATGAAACCGCGTTTTGGGACTTTTGAAGTTGAAATTCATTTATTCTCTTGAAATCAATTTTCTATCTTCAACTATGTTAGGAGGAAGAAGGGATTGAATGAAAGATGCTGCACTGTCCAGAGATTGAAGAGATGCATTACTGTTTGTGATAGTTCTGAAAGCAATACTGAAAGGGCTATTTTAACCTTTTTTTCATTTTGTTTTTTCTGTCAGATGTACAGTTAGCTCAGCTCGTCACAGAATAGCTTTTTCTTATGAAGTTGGGTAAATTCAGGAATAACATATTCATGGTTATAAGATAAAATTATAACAATGTAATTTTCCTCTAACCTTTTCTACAATGTTTTTTCTGTTTGCAGTTAATTGCTAAAGCTGAAAGAATGAGACTTGAAAAGACTCAACAAACAAGTAAACATATTCGCTTTACTGAAAATAACTGATTGTGCTGCTCCAAGTGACCTACTTATTTAAAAAACCCAAACTCCACAAGCCCCACTGCTTACAGCAACTAAACCTTTTCTAAGGAGGCATAAAAACCTGATCTGTTTGATTCATAATTCTACAGGCTGCAAGTATGAAGATTATTCTGAGTCCCATTTGAAAGTAGGCTGAATGTTTACTGCTTCTGAGCCTGTAGGTAAAGCTTTCTGGGAAAAAAAAAAATGTATTAGGAGATGTTGCTTTAATTCACTTCCGTTTTTGGTTTTGGGTTTTGGTTTTTGGGTTTGTTTGGGGGTTTTTTTTGGGAGGGGGTGTTTGGGTTTTTGGCTTATTTTTTTGTATGTTGAATTTTCATGCACTAGGTTATGAAATAAAATGCTTGAGAAATTTTCAGTTGTTTGTCTCTAATTCTGCACTCTACTTTATGACAGTATAAATAATAAACCTGGTTAATGCCAAATATAAACCTCCCTAGGGTCTCTGTTTAGTCCGTCACACTGTTGAGAATTACAGTAGAATGATTATATAACCTTCCGTGGCTTTTTCAGTGGCTGGGACTGTCAGAAAATCTCTCATTGAGAGGTCTGGAAGAAAGTCTACTTGTGTGAAGTGCATGCTAAATTGTAAACTTTTCTTTCTAGAAGAATCTTCGGGGAGGAAATAAGAAACTTTTTTTTTTTTTTTTTTGTTACATCTGGTAACTGTAGCTCCAGAAGTAATTCTGAGTTACAGATAAGCCTTGAAGTTGTGTGGTGTACAAGTTCAGCTGGTGAACTCAAGGTGCCTTGAAGTATTTTGTTGTAGACTGGCAGTATTTAAAAAACAAAAAGCCAAATAAAAAAAATCCCTAAAGATAGAATAATAGCAAAGATTAAACTTAACGTATAAGTGAGCTGTTAGATAGCTCTCCATTAATGTAAAGATAAATTCACATGTTTATTTGTGAGATTGTCTTAGTGTATTTTATTGCAGGGCAAATGAGATGCTAACACATTGGTTTATGAAAGTGTGAAACTTCCTTATAAATAGAAAGTGAGCAACTTATTTGGAAACCTAGAAGTACATTCCTAAAATACCATCAGAGGCTCTTGAAGGAAACTCACATGACACTGTAGGTGGTTTTGCAGCTATAGCTTTTGCTGGTAAGGTAGGCTGACATTTTTTAATTCTATGCTATCAAATTACTGCAGTAGTGGAGTTATTTTAATGATGTGTGCTATAATAAAGTTTGGTGACCCTGGTGTATTTTTGCTAGGAATCTGCACTATTTCTTTTAAATTCTTGAAAGCAGTGTGGATAAAATAGGTACAGTGGTTTTGAAGTTGGGGAGAACAGGAGGCAAAGGAGGAAAAAAAACGGGAAAAACTATATTTCAAAAGATGATACCAAAGCATATGAATTGTAATGAAACTATCCAAGCTATAAATAATGTGGAGAAGCGGCACAGTGAGAATGGAGGAGTGTTCATGGAGCACCATTTATGTGCCGATACTTGTGATCTGGCAAGTGCTGGGGGCTGTTTACTTGGATGATCCATAAGCTCAGGTAGCACCAAGTCTCTCACAAGGCTGGGATCAGGATCTGAGCCACCAGCAGACAGCAGACTGCTTTCCTCTCCTGGGGTGGTGATTGAGGAATGGAGAGGATTAGCAGGAGTCAATGGGGAGGGTATAGTGGTGATCAGGATAAAGACATCAGAAATACAGAGGGGAAAAGTGCAAGATAAGAGACAAAGTTTCAGGGTAGAGGGGAAGAGCTTGCAAATGGTTCTTGGAAACTGCATATGGACAATTCCCCCAGGGGGGCTGTTGAAGGAAGGCTGGGTACTGACCCCTGTACCAGGCGCTCCTGTGTCCTGAATGCACTTAAGCAGCATTCAGATGCTTAGTCCAATTGCAGGATTTTCATTATTACTATTTAATATTCAACTTTTCTCTTATACTGTGTGGGTAAGATAATTGCTGAACCATTGGAGAGAACTGATACATCTATCTAGGAAAAGGATTTGGTCAGTGAATGTCTCCTGGGCATCCTGCCTGAAAGACAGGAGATTATTCTATTTTTCAATTCTGTGATGGATAGAGAAAAAAACCCCAACAGCCTGTTCAGGATAAAATGCTTTGGATTTCTGTACTGAAGTTCATTTAAGTCAAATTTCATCTATGCTGTAAATAATTCAGATCATAAGTGATTCAGGCTTTTTATATTTTATGGAGAGTGGAGCAGAATTGCAAAAGCAGAAGTTGTGGAGTGTTGCTCTTCTGTTAATAATTCCTGATTTGAACACACAGCAAAAGAAGTCACCCTTCTGTTCCTTTCCATATTTATATAGGTTAAGTCTTTACAATTAAACATCACTTTTTTTTCCTCTTCATTTCCAAACCAGTGCAGAATTTGGTTTCATGAGGAAAGAGTGGTGTTTAGTACTTGCTGAAGAAATTAATAGTATTTTTGCCACTTAATTCAGAGGTCACATAGGGAGGGTATGGTCTGTGTCCTCTTACAGAGTGAGCTTCAATTCTTAAGTATGCCAGAATGGTTTAGTTTTGGGTTGTTTTTGTTTGTTAGTTGATTGGTTGTCTTTGTTTGTTTGTATGGGGTTTGTTTTGTGGTTTTTGTGGTTTTTTTGTTTTTAAGTACACAAGACAGTTAATATCTGTTAGCCCTCCCTTTCAACATATGCTAAGAAGAGGAGTCCATCTGTACTCTAGGGCTGTGCCAATGGAGGGTGATGTCTTTAGTGAAGTCTGGCACACCTCTGCTGGCAGTGGTTCTGTTTGTTGCTTACATTTAAATTTTCTATCCTGTTTTTCTTTCGGTTTATTCATTCCTAGGAACTTCCAACAGTGACTATACCCTTTTCAATTCCACACCCCTCCTCTCCCCAGGAAATACCACATCTTACTTAAAATTCAGGATAAGACCTTAAAATTAGAGGAATTCATAACCTTGGACTGCTCATTTGGTTTTGCCAATTTTTCTGTCTCCCTTGACTGCTGAGTGTTTTGGAAGAACATCATTACATATAAATATGCCTGGAGTAAAACCCAGCATTGATTCTGCTCTTTGTGACCTAGTGTAGGGCTGACATTATTTTTAGCACTCACATTTTTTCCTCTTTTCCACAGATTTTGTGTAGTAGCAGCAGGACTGTGACCTTGTGAGGCCTTCGTTGCCAGTAGAACATTTATAATTTGGATCTTCAGTTAAAAACCAAAAACTAATGATTGCAGATCTCGTCGTCTGTGATCTTGTCACCTGAAGGCTTCTTTGAGTTCTCCTCTGACACAATATTTTGAAGTTCTAGAGATTGGTCTCATGAGTACTGTTGCCTTACAGCAGGGACCATAGGGGTTACCTTCATGGTGCCAGCTTGCTGACTGGGACTAGGGCTCTGTTGTGGTGTGCTTTGCATGGATAAAAAGCTCAGGAGTAAGAGGGACAACAAGGAGGATGGGAGTTGAGATGTGCAGTGGTTGTGATGGCACCTAAGAGCCATTTTCAGTGAGGAAGTGGTGGACCTCAGTGGTGCAGGAAGAGAGCAGCAGGGCCTCCTTGCTGTCAGCCACAGAGCCACTGCATGCATCTAGCAGACACTCGCGCTACTCACATCTTCAGATATGTGTCCTCCCATTCTGGGACTCTCTGCCTCCCTCGAGTTGTATTTGTGCAGTAAAAGCACTGGAAAGAGGAACTTGGTTTTAGTAAAACACCCACGCTCAAAACCAGCAGCTTCCTCCGCAATGACTGGACCTGCACATTTGCAGTAGCCAGCAGCCTGCTGTCAGTGCAGGATCCCACTTGCAGTGCAATGCTTGTACCCTGTTGCCCTTTCTACCTGTCCCTGTATTGTAGGAAAGCTTCTTTATTTTTGATTTTGCACCTTGTGTTGATTTGTAAGTTTCTTCTGTAGATCTTAGAGTCACCTGGAGCATGCAAAGTCAAAAGTAAAAATCCTACACTGAATTTGAACTGAATTACAGATCCAACAGGAGACTAGAAGTATCCTGAGGTGTTGAAGTGTGCTTATCTGGCATGTTGGTGTCTGCAGTGAGAGAACTCACTAAATCTTTATCTGCCTCCTCTGTTGACATGTTGTATTCACAACGACTGTGTCCTTCTCTATGTTAACTCGTAATTCTGTATTTTTTTTACCATCTGACCAAGCCTAATTTAACTTTGCCACTTTAATCCATTTTATCTTATACCCAATACCAATCTTCTGGGTTTGTTTTGGTTTGTTTTTTCTCATTAAGATCTACTCTGTGTCCTGTTTAAACCAGACTTTAAGGCAGTCCTTGAAAGCTAGCGGGTAAGTAAATTAGCTTTTTCTAGAGAGGCTCTAGATCAAATTATAAAATTACCCTCTGATAGATGACAAAGGCACTTGCCTGCCCACATCCTCTAGAACATAGGTCAGTTGTCATAATTGTGTACTTAATGGTACCATAGCATCTAATGATCTCAGATGGGATTAAATCATGGGAATAATGCTGTATAATGCTGTAAAAAATAATTAGATAAGGTATGCTTGGGTGACTTTGAAATGTGCCCAAGTGGAGAAATAACACAGTTATCTTACCTACAAGTGATTAAGTTTCTGTGCACGGTGATAAGGAAGTTATTTCCTGTGGAAAGTAGCATACTCTTCCTAGCATTAGGTACGCTTTAGTTGTGGCTCTGTAATGGAGGCATACAGCTTGCTTAGCTAATTCACACCCAGAATATCACAGTTATATTTGTACCACTGGTATTAAAGTTTTACATTTCTAATGCATTTCCTTTTCTTGTAGCAAGTTAAAAATTTGGCCCTGCAAGTATTGAAGAGCATTTATTTTAAATGCTGGTGCACAGCTAACATGTTTTGGTGGGTTTCACCTTTTTTAATACACCAGTAGGTTTTTGTCAGTGTGTTAAAGAAATGGTTGGGAGAACATCAGTTTATCAAGGAAAAATACTTATTTCTAGCTCCTTTGAACCTGAAAGCTGCTGATGCCAGTAAGCCAGGCAGTTCTTTGGGGAACTTGGCAACCCACAGGCCAGCTGTCCTATTCATTCCTCTTTGCTGGAACCTGTGTTGATGTGTACTTAGCATGCGTAGCCATTATTCAAGTCACACCAATCACTATGAGAGCAGGGGAACAGGGAGAGTACAGGAGAGCTTTGCTTGCTGTTGCCAAGGTGACTCATTTTGGGTTGCTTCAACATTCACTCGTCGTTGTTGCAGTTTTATTGCCTCACGGAATTTCGAGTGCAACCAAACAAACCCTTGAAGGTGAAAAAAAGTGGGAGAAAGATAAAGGGAAAGAACAAACTTGAAAGCCAACAGCTGCCTGTTTTCCTATAGGGGGATTTTACTTAAGGTCATAAACTGCCCTGTTTCTCTCACCTTTAGCAGGATGGGAGGAGAGCAGGAGGCAGCAGCTGGGGCTCTATCCCCTTAGAAGGTTTTTATTCTACTCTCCTAGACACATCTGTGGGGTTGGGGGGTCCTGCCTGGGCCTATGCTGCAAGGCCTCTCCAGGGACCCCAGAGAGGCTCTGGCCAGCAGAGGGCAAAGCCGCCACATGCTTAGGGCAGCTCTGCAGCTAGTGCGTTTTACACCGCACCTGATCCTACGGATTAAGCTCTGTACATAAATTGGGAGTGGGAAGGGGAGAGAAACAAGTCCCCTGTATTCCCATGGAGCCTGCAAGGTGACCAGGTGCTGGGACGCAGGGTCCCCAGGTATCAGCCCATAATCCTTGGCTCTCATCTAATGCCTTAATTGGACCAGAAAGATGCTTTACTACTATATTCAGGAGAAATATTCATCAAGCTGAGGAGGAATGTCTCCAAGGATAACTAAAACGGCTTCATCTGGGTTGAATACCCTCCCTGCTTCAGATAGCAGAGCTATCCACAGAGAAATTTGGGTAGTTTGGCCTGAATTACTCTTCACACTCAGTAACAAACCAGATGAATGCAGGTTTCATCAACACAGAGATCTCTGCTGTCTGATGGTGGGAGCATACATTGTGATGTGTGGGATGGAGGTTACATGTGTTATTTTCTTTTGCTTTTGGCAAGAAGGAAGAATTAATACAAAAGTAGGAAGCTTACTGAATCCTTGACTCTGTGGAGGGAGCTTCTTCCAGTTCCCCAACCTTCTGAATAATGTATGGAGCAGACATGGTTGAATACCTTTTTGTCTTCATGCTTTGTGCCATTTTCTCCTTTGGTTTGTTAGTTTGGTTGTGTTTTTCACCACCAGAGCTAGTTTTCCTGTTTGCTTTCTTTTCCCTTGCCTGCTACACACTGAAATGTGGTTTTAGCATGAAAAGTGGCTTTTTTTGTTACCTAGTACTTTGTGTAGTATTTGTTTGGTGCATGTTTTAGGAATACAGCAGCTCCCTCAGATCTTGCCCATCCTGTCTGGTGCCTCAGTAGGTAACTTCTTGCAAGGTTTAGCTTAGAAGACCTCTTCTGTGTGCACAAATTCCAAGGGTACTTGATCTGTTGCCTCAGTTTAGTCAGACTAATAACATCCTGGTTCAGAAATGGGCTGTGCTGTCTAGGCTGAGCTTCACACTTGCCGAAAGAGCCTTACTCTAAATGCAAAAGCTTTGAGTTTTCTCCCTTATGGCAAGTAATATATATCAGTTATTCTTGTATAATAATAAATATGTTCTTATTGCAAGGTAACAAGGTGGGAGTTTTCTGTCACTGATTATAAGCTAAGGTCTGTCTTCACAGTGGCTGTTACCTGTTCCATTTACCTCCTTTTATATTATATTTTCCTTTGTTATTCCCCATGTTGTAGTTGTAGACTTTCTTGCTTCTTATGTCTTACGCTGTTGCAGATACAGAAACATCTATCCATTCATTTGGCTGAAGTTTCAGGCATAATTAATCTCTTATGTACAATGCTGCTTTGATATTAATTTTTTTTTTATTCGAACATTTAACACTCTCAAAACTGAAAGCTGAATTTTTAATCCACTGAAATTCCTCAACTTGAACTGAAACATCTTCTGCAAAGCTTACTATTTATGCTGCTACAATTTATCCTCAAATATTTTACTTCATCTTCTCCCAGCAGTAGCTCTGAAGTGTTCTCTGGTTTATGCTGTGCACACCTCTTGTGTCAAATGTGAAAAGGTAGATTAAACTCTGCCTCTAGAGCAAGGAAGAGTATCAAACAACCTCATCTCCTGGATTTTCCACTTGGCAGCAGTTTATTTTGATCTTAAAAGAGCCAGGTGATTGAGATAAGCAGATTTACTCAGTGTTTTATGCTTTTAGCTAGGGGTTGGTCTTCAGGTCTGTGCGCTGATGCTGCCCCCTCCTCTGCCTGGGGTCACCCAGCTGGGCATCCAACATCTGCATTCACATCAGAGCTGCTTTTAGGCCAAAAATCACAACTGTGGAAAAACCACAGTGAGTCTTCTGTAAACTCTAAGCAAGAGGGAAGTAATTTCCCTTTTCCTGTTAATTCACATAATCTTTTTCTTTCCTGTCCTCTCTTTATGCCTGTTCCTTTTCTCTTTGTCAATGGTTTCCTGTATGCCAGGATTAAAGGTGAACCCCTTGCCCTCTAATGCTCTTCCCATAAGCTTGCCTAAAACCCTATTGCTCTTTGCCAGATCCATTGCTGTGCTTTACACTAATGGAAAAAAAATATTTAAAGTTATTTAGGCATTGAAATATGCAGCTGTGCAGCCCAATTGGGTTTAGACTATACTTGTACATAAAATTTTATAGCCATATATATTTTTCTCTCAATGCAACTATATATAGACGCAGCTGCAGCAGCAGAATGGGTCATCTGTAGCTTCCAGCAGGGAGATGCACACAGAGTCATTTTGCAGTTTTAAAGGCTGACTTTCATGCCACCCCTTATTTCAGATGCCCTGATTACAACTCTTATGCTGCATTTTATATCCCATTGGTTGCAAAAGTATTTTGCTGTGGTTGAGTCAGATTCTTTCCTTTAGGGAAATCTGACAGTGTGGCCCACTCCTCTTAACTCGTACTTTAGTCCTTGTGGGTCAAGTACTCAGTATTTATTTTGTCCTAAATTGTGTATACTTGTCTCGTTGATGTGTGAAAGCAGCAATTTTAAGGAATAGTCAAATAACATTAGAGAAATGGCAGCCCCATCCCTGGCAGTGTTCAAGGCCAGGCTGGACAGGGCTTGGAGCAACCTGGTCTAGTGGAAAGTGTCCCGTCCTGTGGCAGGACGTTGGAACTAGATGAGCTTTTAAGGTCCCTTCCAACCTAAACCAGTCTGCATTTCTATGAAATATTCAAATAGATTTAAGTAACTGGTAGATGGTAGGCACTGAATGATGTGTGCAGAAGAAAGGGCCATTCCTTTAGGGAGCTTCCTGAGGATTTTGTTTCAGAAAGCAATGGCTGGATTTTCTGCAGTGGAGAGGTACGCGCTGGCTAATGCCGAGTGTGGCCACATCAGATACCATAGTATCACAGACTGGTTTGCATCATGCCTAAAGCTGGACATGCTTAAAATCTCCTGGGAGAGGCTGGTCTGCCAGATCCTTGGACAATTCTGCTGACACCAGCCACAGTTTGGCTTAGCATCGCAGCTTCCCAAGTGAAAGGAGCTTTTTGGTTTCTTAGTGTTCACTTCACTTCAATACTGTTTTCTGAGGCAAATGTAATGATGAGGTGAAAGCTGGTGTAATAATACCAAGCTCATGGTACTGTACTTACCTGTTATTTCCAACAGTCTTTTAGATCTGCCTTGCAAAAGAGGTGTGAAAATCCTTAAGAAGAGAGAAGCAACCTGGGATTTGCAGCTGGGAGATGATGAGTGCTGGGAGCTGTTGCTGGCCCCTCACCCAGGCAGAACAGACCCTTCTGCAGAGAACTGCATGCATGACCACAGATCATGGGAGAGCTGAATCATGTTCTTGGCCTCCACAAGCTGACTGGGTTGTGTGACTGCAGTACCTCTGTGCCCTGGGTTCAGCAGTAGCAGTCATTTTTCTCAGCCTTAGTAGCTGGTGTAGTGCTGTGTTTTTGACTTTCAGCCTGGGAACAACGCTACTTCAAAGACCCAGAACGGTACCGATGGGCTTTTGGTATTGCTGCTTTGGAGACAGAGGAAATTGAACAGCTGTCCACCTTGCCTGGGCTCTCAGAGGATCCTTCTGTTGTGGGGTTGCTGAAGGTCAAAGAACAACAAGTACCAGTCATGACCACAACAGTGCACCGGCGGCAATATCGCACCAACCGAGACTCCCTGATTCCCATCCATGAGCTGATCCGTAGAC
>WYDI02005046.1:0-54613 GCA_009867235.2 Psittacus erithacus | reverse complement strand
TGAGGTCTCCACGCAGCTTCTCTTCTCCAGGCTGAACAGCCCCAATGTTCTCAGCCTGTCTCCATACGGGAGGTGCTTATGAGTGAACCACTCATCCCAAAGGCCGCGACTCGTAAGACATGGCTGCATATTTGCAGCTTGGGTACATGTTTTTATGACTAGAGTCTGAGTGAACCCAATTTTCAAAGGATAATGGAAATTCACTGGAAGCACTGGGACTGTTATTAGGCCTCATTAAAAAAGAAAAATAATTAAAAGAACAGTTTCCTTTGCTGATGCTTAGTTTGAACCATGGCCTCTTTTATAAAATAGAAAACATCACATTTGTTTTCAACATATGATGACAAACAATAACAAGTGATGATTTTTGTTTTCTGATGTTTTGCCGATTTTGAGGTAGCTACAGAAAGCTTCAGCTGTTTTTCTAACATGCTGCTGCTCTTGCCTCCAGCTTCTGAAGCCTGCGACCCCGTAAACCTCCTGGCTATAAAGATAGCTAATGCTTTAATTGATCATTAGTAGACTTTCAAAATGAGTTTCCATCTGCCAAAAGATTAAATGTCTCAGGGAACTGACTTAAAGCAGTTTGATGCTTGGAGGATAAATGCAAGTGCCTTTAAAAAGCATTGCAGGAACACAAATCCTTGAAAAGCTTGCTTCTAAAATACTTAAAAGGAAAAGCAATAGAAAAGATTTTGCCTCTGATTTGTAATTTTTTTTCCTCAAATTAGAGAAGGGTTTTTTACATAAAAAAGTATACATATATTTTTATGTATACTATCAATAGAGGTATTTTTATGTGAATTCATTAGCTTGCTTTCAAGAACTAAAGAACAAAACCTCATGCAAATGATGCATTTAACCTTAGAACAAGCCATACAAACATTGGCAGCTTTTAATTTGCAACATCATTTCTTTGCTAAATGTATTTATTCCAACTTTAAAAACCATGCTTTGGGGCAAAAGAAAAAGATGATGAAAACTTTTTTACTGCCTATGCTTGAGAATACTGAGGAGAAACATCTCTGTGTTTTACCACAGTCTCTCACAGGTGTTGCTTCTCCTCCTGTTGCCTTTAAACTTTTGCCCTTTAGCTTATTTGGAGTGATTTTTACAGGTTTTCACGTTGTTTTCTCTTTGCCATTTTAGGTACAAGCCACTTTTGGGAAAACTACTACTGTGGCAACACTTGAGAGTTGTTACTGCAGAAATAATGGCTTCTTTCTTTGGTATCTGAAAAAAAATCAGTGCTATTTAGCTGTGTTTAAAACAGATTTAGGTGGCAAGAATACCCTTCTGGCTGCATTATTGCTGTCAGCATTGTAGCAGAAAACACAGGACCTGCAGCAGTCCTGCAGCAGTGCCGAAAGGTGGATGTGACTTGTGTCGCAGAGGTGAGGTTATGGGTTCCTTCTTAGTCTGTCTTGTGACCCCAAAATGGGCAACTGCAGTGGTTTTTAGACTCTTCCTAGTGGTTCTTTAACACCTTCTAGAGTAGGGGTTGCTGAGATGGGAGAGTGGCTGGCATGGAAATGATGGTTAAAAGATGTAGATATATGTTCCAAACTTACATTTTTGTCCCCAAAATGTGTGTCTCCTCCTCCTCCTCTTTATTTGGCACACAGGAAAACAGGTACAAACACAGAGTTTTCTACAAAATCACTAGTGGTTGTTGGCACAGCACCTAATTGATTGGGGCCATATCTATAGTGAGTGGAAAGCAAAGGATACTACTTTTGCAAATAACACTGGGAATATTAATCTTACCTATGTATGAAAGGTTGCATTCTGTTTGCCTTGTCAGGCAAAGTAGAAAATGCTGGTATCATCAGTGGTGTATTGATTTGTGACAGGGTGCTGGAGCTGGTTTAATATACAGGCTGACTCTAACAAGCAAGCTCTTCTTTCTTAACTTGTATTTGCCATATTGATAGGAAAGCATCCTTTTAGAGCATTGAATATGGCTGATGTTATTCTATCAAACACTTCAAAGTTTGAAGAAACCATAGGAAAAAGAAAGAGGGGGAAATAAGATCTTGAATTCCAGTTTAATAATGGTGGAATATGAAGGCCAGATTGTAACTGTAGAAGTTCATTTCCAATTTAAATATTTAGCATTTTCACCAGTCTGTGAATACAAGGAAATTTATTACATTAAGATGGAATTTAGATCTTTGACATGAAGCTGATATTTTCCTAGCGTGAAAAATATCAAGCTGACATTATACTGTCTCATTTGATGACTTCCAAATGTCAGAGTGCAGTAACTTATTCATGGGGACCTCAATGTCTTGTGGTAGTGTCAATTTAAAAGACATTTACATCGACTTTTTCTATTTAAACATGTAAAATGGAATATGCAAAGTGGGTGAGTAGAAGGGGGGGGAGACCAGGGGCAAGGAATTTCTTAATAATCGAATGAGGCACTTTCAAGGCTAATTTCCAGTGGAGCCTCCTGACAACAGCATGGGCTCTTACCTGGCAGTTCTGCTGGCAGCTCCCGTCTTCTTCCCCTTCGTTATGTCCCTCATTCCCAGCTCAGCACTCCGATGTTTCTTGTTATTTGAACAGAATTTAGGGAATTAAAATTATCACGATGTATTTTCTAATAAAAGTAAAGCACCTCCCTTCCATCCCTTCCTTTTAAAAGCTATCTCTAATAGGGAGATGCCGACTATTGCTGTGGAGGTGATTATACCTGGGTTAATGAGAACACTGGCTGGAGCAGACCTGTCAGCTACCAGAACTATGGAGACACAACAGTTGACTATAACCAACGTAAACCTATGTTTTGGTAAAGCTTTATGTACGCGCCTTGATTTCCACACGCCGAGGACGGGCGGGTAATTCTCTTCGGTGTGTCGGAGCTGTACACCCCGGAGCGAAAAGCGCGGCGCCGCCTCACACGGCCGCCATCTTTCTGTTCGGCGCTGGGGAAAAAGCCTCTCCCCGCCGCCGCTTCTGCTGCTGCCCGTTGCCAGTCGGTGCCTCGGAGGCTGCCGGAGCCGAGGGGCAACGCGCGACGGAGCCGCAGCAGGACTGGAAGGGCCCGGCCGTGCAGGCAGCAGGAGACCCCACCCCGCCGCCGCTATGTCGGAGCTGGCGGTAGAGGAGCTCTCGGCTCTCGCCGCCATCTACTGCGAGCCGGACGCCTGCGAGGTGCTGGCGGTCTCAGGTGAAGGCGGACGCGGATCGTCCCGCTTGGCAGGGTCTCAGCCGGGCGTGATCCGCCCCCTGCCCCGCACAGGCCCCGAGGGGAAGCGGCTCATGGGGGGCTGTCCAGCGGGGCAGCGCCGGCTCAGCCTTTTGCTGTTAGTGGCAGCGTCAAGAATGGGTCCCTTCCCGCACGTCCCTGTGTCCTCATTCTTTGTAGGACAGATCCCGTCGGATCCTCCTCTTTTGTGATTAGCGAGCTTAATCGCAGCTGTTTGCGGTGCACGCTGGAACTTGCAGTAGGTGAAGGGCAGCGGTAGGAATGGGTTGGAGCCTATTGAGGTGAATCGTAGAATGGTTTAAGTTGGAAAGAACCTTAAAGGTCATCTGGTTTCAACCCCCTGCTATGAGCAGAGAACAAGCATCTCCTGCATGTAACAAGAGCGGGTATTTATCCTATAGTATTTCATAGGGGTGCAGCTGCTGCTGTGTGAGAAGCTTTGGGTCGTCTCTGTCTTTCTGGGGGTAAGGTGGTAATCTGGGCCTTATGATGTACCAGGTTCTCCAGCAGTGTGTGTATGACTGGGGGTTTACAGGGTGCTGAGGCTTGTCTTTCATATTTGCTGAGGGTGGGAGGCTGAGGTGTGGAGTGTTTGCTCCCATCAGTTGCTGCCTGCTGGTCACATAGTGTGTAAGAGATGACTTTCAACAGTGCTGTGAAGATGCCCCTCCATCCAGGGACAGTAAATCTCACTAGTGCCAACAGCAGTTAGTGTCGGTCTTAAAGAAGTATCAAGTGGGATATGCGAGTGTTCAGATACAGATACTGTGATATTGTCATACACAGATACGGATACAGAGCATAAGTAGATGGGAACCTCATCTGTATTTGTAGATACACACAGATAATGTGCATGTGCTCTCTATTATAGGGAATATGCTATGACCATGTATTTTCTATGATAGATGTGATTCTCTGTGATACTGTATTAACATTTAGCTTATGCTCATGTATCATATAGCCATAAACTAACATACAACAAGTGTCACCTCAACATGAGGAAGAGCTTCTTTATGTGAAGGTGTCAGACCCCTGGCACAGGCTGCCCAGGGGTTATGGAGTCTCCCTCTCTGGAGCCATCCCAAACCCGCCTGGACACGTTCCTGTGTGCCCTGCTCTGGGGGGCCCTGCCTTGGCAGGGCTTTGGATTGGGTGATCTCCAGAGATCCCTGCCAACCTCAACCATCCTGTGATGCTGTGAAAATCAGTTTAGTGTAAAATAATGGGGCTGCTTTTGACTCGAACAAAAAAGTCACTATGAAATTAACTGAATAAACCTCAAACTTGTGTTTAAAACAGTTGAAATAGATTACGCAGAACAGCAAGTGGTGATTTGAAAAGAGGACTTTGTGCACAGATAGCCTGAGAGGGATGAAGGCATGAGTGTCTGCATGGAGCACAAGTAACTGGGGTAGTCTGAAAGCAGGATTGCTTTGTGTCTGGGTTTGCATGACATACCTCTTTCTCCAGTGTGGGGCTGTAATTCTGCCATTTTAGTTTGTGATTGGGGTTTTTCTAGAGTTGTATTTTTAAAACCCGACTGATGAAATGTTTCAAGTGAGTTTTATTTTCTTAAAAGTCAGAAAGTTCAGAGCTGTTATTTCAGGCGTCGTTTGAAAATACAACATCCAGGCTTAACAGACGTTTCACTTTAAAGCATGTGAACATATCTGAACATTGCATATGCATGTCTGTTCCTCCAAAGCTGTTACAGAAATACGTGTACATCCTTCTCTTTGCCTACTATACAGGAAAATGGGTTTGTGCTTAAGTTAGTGGGATGTAAAAGGCTTAGAAACCTTCCTGGAACATAAAGTGAAGTGCCACAAGTGCACAGCGGGAACAGGCTGTTGTATTTATATTGATAGTATGTGACCTTGCAAGGCCTTTAGCCAGGCTGTGCTCGTGATATGTTAGGATCATGTATATTTGGTTGTTTTCCATTGTTTTCTGTGGAATAGAGAAGATTATGGACAAGAATGATTATTGGTAATTTTCTTACTTCAGGAATTTACTTCTTGTTTGCATTGGAGCTGCAGAATCCTTTAGTTTGTATGCCGCTAACTCACCTTTGCTTTATGTCTTCAAACCGTACAAATTGTCATTGACAAATGGTGCACAGAAGTAACTTCCAGTAAGACTGTTATGTTGTGCTGTCTCTAATACATTAGGAGTAATTTGCGTGTTGACCCACAGCGTCAAAAAGGAGGCCATTGGGGACTTACGGTTTTGAGGAATGTAGGAAAATGCTTTTGCATGTCTCTTGGTAAGCTAAAAACTTTGGCTTTCTGGAATTGGACAATGAAGTATTCAGAATGCAAAATTTTTTTTATCAAAACCAGTGTGTTGCTGTGTTTAAATAAACTAATTACAGCATATCTTCTTTACCTTCCATATCTGTTTACAGAGATCAGTGTTACAGATGGAAATCCATAATGTACTTGTTAATCTGTTCTCTTCTGCTTTGCTCACCAAGCTTCCTATAAAAATATATTTATATAGTCAAAGCTTGTACATTAGTAGGTGCCATTTTCTGTATGTAAAAATAGACTGCATGTGTTGCATAAAATGCCTTTGGGCAGGAGAGGAGGGGGATATCTGTCTGCTTGACATGGAACATAAGAAAATATCTCAAGTATGCTAGAGCTAAATATACTGGTATGCATGCAGCCATGGAGAAAACGAGTTAAAATGCATGGAGTTCTGTCTTACTAGCACATTAAATACTAGCAGAATGGTCATACCCAAGCTTTTACTTCAGAAATCATCACTGTTTCGCTGGGAAGACAACTCAGACCTGTAGCTTGTGCAAACAAAGGAGATACTGCTCCGGAGCCTCGTTATGCGGGGTGCTCTGCTCTTTGTTCTGCCAGGCATCTGCAGTGCTGGTGCAGAAAATGGGATGGATGCTGGGATGGTGACATAAACTTTAGATGCTGTAGCCCCACAGATGTTTCAAACCAATTCTCCTTGTCAGAAGTAAGTCCGAAGCAGATGTAAATGAGCACGGCTCAGGGTGATACATGCACCTTGGGATTCGAGGCTGCGCTGCTTCCTTCTGATTAGTTCATCATCACAGGGAAAGAAAGGTGTGAGATTGTTGCAGGCTTAAAGATACGATCGCTGCAGCAGGAGGCCCTTGCCAAAGGAGCAAGGCTGGCCTGCCTGTTTATCTCTTAGTTACTTCAGAGCTGGTGAGATGTGGTATGACAAGCTAGTGAAAAAACCCGAGGAGGATTATCAGATTATCAGGTGTTTTTCTGTCACTGTAATTAAGCTGGCAGTGGTGTTCTTCAGCTCATTTATAGGCTGTGCAGTTTTACATTTCTTGGCAACATGGTTTAAAATGAAGTGATTCAGACAGGGATATAATCATATTGTTCAGCCAAAGGCAGCTTGGCTGTGTACCTAGTGTGGCTGCCCTGTGCAAGGGGCAGCTGAAGGAGGTGGGTAACAGGCACTCTGTGTGTTTGGAGACCCTCCATGGTGGTCAAGGGGGCGCTGGGGGTCCCAGAAGGTGCAGTGCAGGCTTTTCTTCTTGTGTGTGAGGTTAGGTGTACCGAGCCTAGCCTAGTGACGGAGGAATTGCACTATTACAGAGCATTGCTGCTGCCCACTAAGAAACGTTTGTCAGGGCAGCAGCAGACACAGATTGGAACGTGAAGGCTCAGGGTCCTCCTGCATAGCTACTCTCAGGGAGCAAGGGCTGCTTGCTGCCAGATGGATGCTGTGGAAACGAGTCTCTTCCAAGGCAGATGCATTTTTGAGGAATAAATTTGCCTTAAAAATTATCTAGAACCTTTCATAGCATCTTAGAAGGCTGGAAACCACCTCCTGATGGCAGCGAATGAGGCTTTGATGTGTAGTGCCTTGTAGGTGTGGGTATGGTTGGGTGTAATTTCATTTAATTCACTGGGTTTGCATCCACTATGTTCAGCACTGGATTTGACTCTGCTTAGGTAGCAATGGTTTGCAGATGATTGCTTCATGGTAACATTAGAGTTTGATTATTGGGTTTTGAGGGTTTGCTTATTTTATTTGGTGACTGCTCTGACCTAGAAAAAGTTCTTCCTATGACCCTGGAAGGAGGTTTGGGAACAGGCCCTTGGCTAAGCTCTCTAAAGTGCTTTTTTTTCTGTTCAGGTCACTTTTAGCTTCTTTCACTTATTTAGTAGGGTTCAAATAGAAAATCAGAGTGAGCACTGAGGTTGGTTAGCAGCATCAGCAATACTAAAACATAATTCAAATGACTGTCATGTAAAGGAAGGTAAGATAAAGTAGAGGGAGAAGAAGGCAAGTCACTTCAAAAGAGCTCCTCTGGAACTCAGCTCTAATCTGCCTTTCAGATCTGACTTCTCCTGCCCTCATAGAATGAATCAACCAGACATTTTAGCCATTTCTGTAAAGGAAAGGGGTGAAGCAGAGAACATCTGAAGAAGATCATCTTTTATCTGATACCCTGTTTCTTCATGGCAGAGGACCAAAAGTAGGTTAGATCTTTGTCCCCACTTTTCACTTGATGAGGTTTTGTATTGTTTTCTATGAATCGTGTTCTAGTCAAGAAGGTTTTATGGCAGGAGTTACCATACATAAGTTTCATATTCAGCATCTTTGATATGTCATTTATCAGGAGGATACCTTCTGCCCTTCCTGCTACATACTGTATGTATCTCTTTCACTCTGAAAATAATTCTATTCTAAAGTAGACCAACAACAGGTTTTGAGTAGATTTGCGAGTGTATACCCATAGGTGTATGTAAGTATATGCATATATATGCATGTATGTAGCATCTAGGGTCACATGTACAACAGAGATGTTCTTATTATGTCAGTCCAACTGTTGCATGCGTAGAGAAGTTGGCAGAACAGAATTAAGCGGATTTTATCTGAAAGTTGTAGGGGACAAAGAATCTTCATTTTTTGTATTCCAAGTCTCTCTTTAGTGTGGAACTGCTTCTGAGTGGTTGTCTTAAAAAATACCCCGTGCAAGTCTGTTTGCTTTGCACTCATATTGGTGTTAGAAGTCTTACAGATTTCTCTAGGAGCAAAGTTAGGGCACTGCTGAGTCCATCAGAAGAGTCTCTGTTTTCAGTTGTCCTCACTGCTGCTATTGAGCTGTAGAAGCTGACTTACGTGTTTCTGAGAGAAGCAGTTCTTTATTACTGGCTTGTCTAGGCTTTGAAAGAGCCAAAAGGTGTGAATGCTTTTTAGAATGTGTTAATAACTTTCTTTCTGGTATGATATAGAAGTGTTTCATTTCAGGATTCGCTGCAAGTCTAGCTTGAGCCATTGGTTGCAGCCTTCCACCCTGCAAAAAAACCCAAAAAACCCCACACCCCTTATTTTATATAGACTGGCAGTCACTTGAGTTGAACTGTTAAAAGAAAGCGCCATGAATTAATAGTACCTATGTATTTCAACTAAAAGCAATCTGTTCGTGTTTATTTTTTGATTCTTTCTAGAGATGCATGGAATCACATTTCGGATTCAAATCAGTGTGAAGGAACTGCTGGATACAGATGTACTCTTAAAGCTGCTATTTCATTTACCAGTCAATTATCCATCAACTTTACCAGATATTTCTGTGAGCTCAGACCAGCTTACAAGGGCCCAGTGTATGGATGTGAAAGATAAATTACTTGAACAAGCAAAGAACCATCTTTCTGAACCCATGGTACATGATCTGATTCTTTGGATACAGCAGCATCTTAAATACGTCATTAAGCAATCAGCAAGAGTTTCCCATGAAAAAACTACTTTGTCAGAAGGAACACGTTCAGAGGATGGCACCTGGATGCTCCTTTTGCATTTAGATCACATGAGAGCCAAGGCAAAATATGTCAAAACTGTGGAAAAATGGGCTTTGGATCTAAGGCTGACTGGAAGACTGATGTTCATGGGCAAGATAATATTGATTCTTCTTCAGGGTGACAGGAGCAACATTAAGGTGCAGGAACAATGAATGTTGACTAGCTCTATTGATTTACCACTGGAACCTATGTATCAGAATATTTTGTGTGTGTTTTTCTAAGATTAACAATTTGGAAGCAAATTGATCATTAGGAGAATAGGAAGGCTCAGCAACTTCATGCTGTATTTAAGGAAAAAAAGGTATTCTGTGAGAAAGAAACCAGTGGTACGTGTAGACCTGTGACCTGTATTGCTTTGCTTCCCACTGTAGTTAGACCCCTATATTCCCTGTGTATCCTGACTGTAATGTGCCTAGGTTCAGTCTCCTGTATTTCCCAAATGCCTCAGAAAACAGAAAATTTGTGATTAGAAATAAATAGCAGATATATTTCCGGCTCATTACCGTCTCTCTTCTTGCACTGGACCACATGGTGCTCCTAGTGCACTCCTGGGCTTTGAACTTCTGTCTGTATTTAAGAACTCCCACTGCATTAGGCAGCTTTTTGTGGTGATCTTAAAGGAGAATGTTTAGTCTTTTCAAGCTTACATTCTCTAAATCACTGAAGACTGTATGTAACTTCAAGCTGATGACTAGAAACGGTCATGCACTTTATGGGATGGGCACTTTGAAAGTTTGGTTGCTATGTGCTGAAAAAAACCTGTATGTTTTGTATAGATTTTTACATTTTACTAAACCTCAGTTACTAAGGTGACATTTAATATTTTACTCTTTTTTTTTTTTTTTCACTTAGGAATACTTGATTCTTCAGAAAACTTTTAAGGTAGATGTGGACTCAAGCGGAAAGAAATGCAAAGAGAAAATGATTAGTGTCCTGTGTGAGATGAAAGTACAGGCACAACAGAAAAGGTATAATGTAGTAGGGCTGTGGATAGAAAAGTAACAGAATTGAGAACTACACTCTGACAAATACGAGCATCTTCATGAGTTACGTTTTTATAATTTCAGGTTTCAGACGTTTGAAGTCAAAGAATATTCAACACTGGATGAGCTACAGAAGGAATTTGAGACCGCAGGACTTACAACTCTTTTCTCAGAGTTTGTGCCTCCTCTCTTGAAATAGAATTAAAAGAAAGCACTGGACCGTTGAGCAAAACAGTAGTAAACTGCAGGTGCTGATGGATGATAAAATGACTAATTTGGCAAACAACATGAAAGCTTTTCTGCAAAAGATGCCAGAAGTAGCCATCCTCTTGCAAGAAGGAGAAAGCAATTCATACATTAAGAACAGATAATTTCTTGACCTTTATGTACTGATAACTTATTCCAAGGAATGTGAAATTTGTTGTGATAACTGCATGGTTAAGCATGAGAGATTGGGGAAGAAATCGTGGTAAAATAATAGTCTTCTAGTTAGAATCTGTTTTGCAAGCCCTGTTTTTCAGTGTTTTGAGTTTTGTCTCTCGTGGTGGTTTTTCATAATGGCCTGCTAGAAAGCATGATTAATTTTGCTTTGAAAGCTTATATGAAGATATTTCTGTAAAAAGAGTATCAAACACAGATCTGAGTATGAGGACAACATATTCTTAATATCCCTTAGGAGTTCATCTGCTAGCTTTCTCTTCTCCATTTATTTGATTATAAATGCTAGACTGTTGATGTGAAGAAAAAACTCATTTCACTTGTGGCCTGAGAAAACGTCAAGTGTCATTTTGAATGTTAGTTTTTGTTCTAAAGTGCACAAAACCACCTAAGTGGAGAATTGAAATTGATTAAAAACCTAAGGTAAAGGTAATTGTAGTATTTTCTTTGATAGTTTACAGATTCCTTTTTGCACTTGATCTGGTTTTACAGTCTGTCTGTCTGTAGATATCTTTATTGAATTAAAATGTCAGAGCAGCCTATATACAGACTTCAGTCTTGTGCCTCTTGACTTCTGTCAAGTCTGTGTCATTTGAGAAGCTGGTAAGTTCTATACCCTGTTAAAATTTCCTCGCCTTTAGCTTTTGTACAAATTAAGTCATGCAAGATCTGTTTACCATGGGAGAATTGGATACTTATTTCTAATTATTAATGTCCTTTGGTTTCTGTTTTCCCTGATACCATTCTGTAGCAAGACTAGATAGATTGTCCAGTAGTAGACACTTTGTCAGTAACTAGCAATGCCATTTCAATTTGTTTTAGCATGTAGCTAATTGTGCACTTTACTGCTCTCTAAAACTGGCTCCTAAAACACAAATGTCTCATGTATTCTTTGTTAACTAAATAGACTTGGATCAATTCAGTGTAAACGAATTTCTCTCTGCTGTACTGGGGGAAGACTGGTACAATTGGGTTAGTTCCCATAGTGTGGTCTGGCAAATCATTAGGTAAGACACTGTGATTTCCAGTTTCATACTCAGCCCATGTGATCATATCTCTGTATGTACACTAGAAAAGCAGCTAAAGCAACCTGTAAGAATTTGTAGGTTTTACTATTTGAGATGCCAAATGCAAAACAAATTGTAGGCTGTTTGAGGGTTTCTTAGTTTTTGAGGAGTTTGATGATTTTCCTAATATGCAGTGTCTCAGATACTTACGTTGAATGTTATTTTTTGCACCGAGGTGTATTTAATGAGAGGGTAGCAAAAGGTCTTCTTAATGAAGCTTTTATGTGTAGCACATAGAGTACTTCAGGCGCAGTAGAAAACAGACTGAATTAAACAGGGTTTACAAATCTGTTCTGTGTTACTTTGAAATGGCTTCTGGAGACAAAGGAAATGGAATTTTCTATCACTTTAAATGAAAGTGAAGATGAAGTTTCACTTTTCTAAAGAAGAATAAAACCGAAGTATATTTCAAATATTAAAATAATATGTATTTTAAATTATAGGTTTCAGAATTGAGCTGTTCTCAGTTAAAATATGTATGCTGAAAAACCATGTGTCAGTGGAGTATAAAGCCTTGAGAAGATGCAGAGGCTCTCTCCTTACTCTGTGTGATAGATCTGAAATGTACAGTGTAAGAAAATGTAATCAGTGTCTCTGTGCAAATCATAATGTTGTAAGGTTTTGCCAGATGGATTTTCTTTCCTCAGCTAGATCCTTACTTTAAAATGCTCCACTCTTCTGGAAAGAGAATAGCAAGGTACTTCAGAACAAATCTTCTATCACAATCTTAGCCATTAAAGTCTAGCTGGAGCCTTATCCAGCATGCATATCAATCAGTTGTATATGCTTTCTATTGATTCGGGATGAATAGCATACCTAACCATGTGATTCCAAACTGCATGTGACTGCTGAAATAACTGAGGCACACAGTTGTGGTTATCTTTCTGACAAGATCAGATGCAGATTGTCCAAATTGTTCCTTCCTACTGTCCAAGCTATTGTAATTAGCTGCTTAAGAAAAGCCATTTGTAGGGTCACTGGCTGTTAGTTGCACTTGGATATAAGCTCGTGTATTTTCTTGGATATTATTGCCTGATGCTGCCTTGGTGAATTATTTGGTCAGAGCCAGCATTCTGCAACAGCCAAGTGAAAAAAGAGCAAATTACAATTGGATAAGTTGAAGTTGTCTTCTGTCTGTGCTCATCTTCTTACCAAATGAAGTTGTTCTAAGAGGCTGGATAGTTTCTGTGTTTTGGGAGTTGTAAAAAGCAGTTTATACAATGGACTTTTATCATAGTTGAATGTGCTACTCACTAACTTATACTGGACAAATCAAGCCCAGTGTAGGAAAGGACTGAAGGTTTTTTGCTTTGCTTTGGTTTGCTGCAGGAGAATTACAAGTCTGATCAGCTTGATAGAGTTCAGACAGCAGAGAACAAGAAAACTGATGACAGTCTGATTCTGTCAAAGCAAATTCTTTTGCCTACCTGTCAATCAGTCACTTAGTTTGAAGGGTAGGGGGAAATCTTGTGTTCAGACAAGTTAACATATATTTAAAGGTTGCTGCTTTGGAAGGATGTTGCAGCTGTCTGTTCACTGGGGGTTTTTTTGCATTTACTGTAAAAAGAGATGGGCAAGCCTCTGGGCCCCTGGGGCACAAAAGTCATCAAGATGCATACTGTGGTGCATGTTCTTGCCCTCCAAGGGAACTGAAGCAGACACAGAGGAACAATATGCATGGAAACAAAGTCCTGAGAATCTTTTAAAGAATGCCTACCATTGTCTAAAAAGTTAGTGAAGTGTATAAAGCTATTGGAATCAGACAACTCAGTTCCAAGGAAAAAGCAATCCATGAAGAAAAAGAAGTGGTTTAGCAAATAAAAAGCTAGCTTTCTTGTGGATATTGTATTACAAATTGCTCCTCAAACAGCATGGTTAGTAAAGCTTGGACTTCCTTGCAGAAGAGACATGCATGATGGTGCTCTCTCAGGTGAGTTCATACTGATTGTGTTCTCTGCAGAAATCATTAGTCTCAATAGCATTTTTCTTCAGTGCTACCTGTTTTCATTAAAGCTGTAGGTACTTGGTTTCTTTCAGGCTGTTAACCTCTCATTTCAGTTGAAAGGAGTTAAATTCAAAAGTTGGAGGAGAATTGTGTAGTATAACTGTAGTTTCCTTTGAAAATCAGTCAGAAATGAAAGCAGTTGCAATAGGACTGACAACTTGAAGAACCAAGGTTTTAAGACAAAACTGAGGTTTACTTGGTCCTTTTCAATCCTTTGGCTTATTAAGTGTGAAGAAAACCCCAAGCCCAACATCATCCCTATTCACCCAGTTGTTTTTGCACAAATACATCACATCCAAAGCATCCATTCTGACCTTGGAGAGATGTGCTGGTTCTGCGGGAGGGTGTGCTAAACAGCAGTTGAATGAATGCCTTCGGTGAGCATCTGCAAGTCTCTAGAAGAGGTGGCCCTGGTTGTGTCAGGCAGGTTTGTTGGAGAGCTGTTCACTCTTTCTCCTCCTTTCATATGATCAGGAGTGTTTTACGTATGTCTGCATTTTCTGTAGTGTGAGAAGAAGGATGCTCTGGTCATCTAAGGAGCGCTTCTCTCATTACCCTTTATGTGGCAAGTGTAAACTGGAGTGACTGAAAGGACAACATGAAATTCAGGTAATTTTTGCTATTACATGTAACATCAGGTCTTGGAACTACTACACCAGAATAGTGATGTCTGTGGGAACAAGGACATTGGAGTGCTAACATTAAATTACTCAATTCTGCAAGAAATCAAAATTTCTACTTGTTGCTTTTATTATCATTTCTTGGGAAGAAACTTATGAGCAGCACATACAGTGAAGTAACCTACCACTCAGGAGAATGGTGTAACAGTTGGACTTGATCTTCAGGGTCTTTTCCAACCTAATTGATTCTGTGATAACTTCAGTGGAAGTAATGCAAAGTTCCAGAGGAGGGGAGTACTTTTAATGGGGGACATCATCACTGTTTGGAATTCACCAACTTTTTTTACTTACTCAGTCTCACTAAGATTATAATTCTTGCACCCTTCCCCTAGCTCCCCTCCCTTTTTGTTAGTTGCTGTTACAGGGAGGATGAGACACTGAAAGAACTCATAGATGAAAACCCTTGATAAAATCAATTAAAAAAATGGAGAGTAGATTGGATTGTTTTGTGAATAAGGCTGATTTTGGGGGGGTTGTAGTTCTGTCTCACTTTCCTATAAGATGATTATTTGCTGCTTATTTATAGTTTAATAACCCCTACATGTGGATGATTTAAAACCAAGTGTCCCTTGGTATGTTCAGCTTTATCTATGAAAATATGAACCTAATCATGTTATAGTTCATTTGAAACCAGATGATGAAATGGTGCACTCACTGTATTTCTGCCAGAGTTTGAGACTAAAGTTGCTTATATTATGAAATAGTGCAATTTCTGGAATCAATTTTCATATATTTTATAGTAGTATTAAGCGCTATCATGCTGTCTCTTTGTGTGGAACACATGCGACACTGGCAGCACTCTGTTCTGGTTTTCTGTTTTAAATGTATGCTTAATTTTATGTTATGCAAGAGTTATTCTTTATCTGCTTAATTATAGACATAAATGGAACTTGAAAAGTATATCTACTAATAGCATTTTGTAGTTATTGGTCTGTGCTATTTCCATATATTGGCTTTTATATTAGTTTGTGTTTTCTAATCTCCAAGTATGAACCTGCAGTGAAGAGAACTCTTCAGTGACAGAAAAATTTGCCTAAAAGACAATTTAAGGGATTCTTTAGACTCTAAAAATTAATCCATTAATATTTTTCAGTTAGTTATGCATACAGGTGCTTTAATTTTATGCTAATCAGGTAAGAATAATCGCACTTTTGATTTTCTTTGCGTTTATTACTATAATACAAATAATCTGTTTGTATCCTGCATTAGAACGTAGCTGATCATGGAAACAGGGTCAATATTTTATTAGCATTTCCCACTATAAATACCTACAATTCAGGATATGTATGCACTGTTGTCTGTTGCAGCGTGAATGCAAAGTGTCACTTTAGGATGAAGCTTGATAGAAAAGATCTCTGCATGAGAACAACTCTACTTTGAGCTGCTTCTCCTATTGTCACCTTTTACATTCCTGCAAATGAGAAATGGAGAATGATTTCTATGGGAAGTAGTCAACTGATCCCAGTTCTTTTGAGCTGAACTTAACAGGCCAACTCACTGTGTTAACATACACTAGATCTTGATACCTGCTGGTTGGTGGTGTGGTACTTTCTACGCCTTTTGCTTTTGGCAGCATCTAATTACTCTTAGCAATTAGTTGGCTAATTCTTGATGCAGAGAATTGAGGGAGCTAATCTCACCTGTGCTGAAAGCATTTGACTGCTGCTGGATGGAGCTTTACATTGGGACTCATTTTGTGTTAGTGCCAGGGACTGGTAGCCTAATGTTTACTCTTGGTCTAGTCACAGAGCAAAATCAGGGTCATTTTTATGCCTGAAGGTGCTAAAATCAATGTACCCTTACTGTTCTTGGGATGCGCTCAGGAAAAAAATCAGTGCAAAATGATTCTGTTGGTCTCTGGTCTGTCAGTAATCTGTAGTAGCATAGAGGGTGTTGATGCTATGAGTACCTCTCAGTTAAGATAATATAAAAAGCAGTTCTTTTTTAAAGCAAGATAACTGAGTTACTTGTGAGAACAGTGGCCACATGAGATGCTGAACAGAACCTGAACTGTACAAATAGAGCTATGCCAGAGGCTGATTTTTATTTGGTAGAAGTGGAGGTGTTGGGAAGGCACAGGCAACAATAAGGCACTGGTAATGTGGCTCTTGGAGAAAGCAAAATGAAGGTCTTTTTTGGATTGAACTCTCTGGGAAGAGATTTGGGAATATGAACAAAGAGATTGCTACAGGATCCAAGCTTCAAGTAGAAATGCCTGAAATAAATACACAGCTTCATTGTAATTTTCTCTTTTTAGCAGGAATTGTGTGTAGAACTGAGAACAAGTAATGGGGGTTTTCCTGGGTGTAGAGGTGACTAACTGCACTTGAGAGCTGTAGGCTGTCTGTAAAGGAATTAGAGCAATTCCTAGAAACTTTTCTCAAATGACCCAGGGATGACAGAGGCTGTGTTGAGGCAACGACCTCCAGAAGTCTTCTAAAACTGGGAAACCAGGCTATGGGAGCTCCATATGATTGGGAAGATGGATGGAAGAGGTGACCAGAAGCTCTCGGGATCACATTATCTTCAAATATGGGCATTCTGAAAAGTAAGGACTAAGAGGGTTGACAAATCACTTTCAGGGGAAAATAATGTCTGTTCATACATGGAATCAGAGAACACAGGTAAGTGTTTATGAGTCTTCTTCTGCATTGGCATTATAGAGATATGGTATGGTCCTTGCTCAAATAGTGCATAATGTCTTGGGATGTGGAACTGAAATGCGAATCAGTTTGGATTGTAATGGTCAGTGGCATTACAAGCTTTAAGTGCTGCAAACCTATTCTGGATCAAGGGTTTGCTATGGGATTAAGAACCACCATGTAAGTATGGGTTAGACAAGGCACATCTAATAGGAGCAAAAATGGGAGGGAAAGAAAATACTCCACTGGAATGGCTACAAGAATTCCAGGAAATTGGGTTTCTGAGGCACTGGTATGGTGAAAGAGAACTTTTGTTACCTTTGCACTGACAAGGAGCCGAATGCTAGAAAGGCAGCTGGTGTGAGAATGTCACTCAGAGCTTCTGAGCTGTGTAGTATCTGGAGAGTTTCTGGAGCTTGGCACAGAGTGTGTCTTTCCTGCTGGCCATGCATCAGATTGATCTCTGCAGAAAGGGATTCTGTTATTCCTACCATGCTCATTATTAAAAGATGCTCCAGGTTTCATTCAGACTCATTTTGAAGAATCAGGGGAATGCTTTTTAAAGCACATAAAGGAACAGTAGTAAAACCTCAGGAGAGGCTGCTCATTTACCCACAGGAGCTCTGGTACTGGCTCAGAAATACTTATTTAACTGATCAAATCTATTGGAAAAGGTAAATTGAAACCATATAATAAGTTCCAAAGGGAGATTGTGCCTGTAGGAGTTTAAGCTGTTCAGTAGTGGGGGCACTGATTTTTAAAGCTGGACAGTTGGAATGTTCTTGGTAGCTAATCATTGGGATTTTTTGCATAGTTAATACCAATAGCTCTGTAAAAGGGGAAGTAATTGATTCTCATGTACTTGATGGGTTTGGAGTTTTCATCTATTAATTCATTGCCAAGTTGAAACAAATGAATTGTGGATACTTGTTGAGCAGCAACATAAAAAGTTCTCCTGCCTTTAGGTGGAATGTGAAGTTGCAAGTCCTAAGAGAAAGGTTATCTGTTAGGTTTCTTATGGATCTGAAGTAGGAATGGATTCATTTCTTATTAAATCATTGAAAGGGGAGCAACAAATGGTAGAAAATGTCAGCTGCTGTGGAATAAACTACCCCAGAGAAAGGCATGAGTGTGTGTAACTGCTGTTACTCAGTATTCTGCAGGGACTTTTGGGAGTAGCAGAAAGGAGGTCTAAGATTTTTCTGGATAGAAATAGGCAAGAGTTTCTCTTTATGCCATTTTCCAATAGCAGAAAGAAAAGGGGTGTACTTCGGGAACATGTCATGAGGGGGTAACAGAACAGAAGTAGAAAGGATGCACTTTCCACTGATGAACAGAAAACTGAGGCTCTGCAAAAAGAGGAAGCTTTGGCAGTTCTGGAAAATCATTGCACAGTGTGGTATAGATTGGAACTATACAGTGAGTGGTTATCAGGCTGCTCTTCCTTTGGTCCATGTTGTTTCACAGCCCCTTTTATACTGACCTTTTGTACTGGCAGCTGGAGATGGAGGAAATGGGAAGGTGACGTGCTTTCTGTCCAAGCAAAGGGGGCTATTCCCATCAGTGGCTGTCCCTGGCCAATCTTGTAGCAGGCACAAGGGGTTCGGTAGGCATCAGAGCTGGTTTTAGGCTGCATAAGAACTGGTACTGAGAGTGCCTCTAGGGACCCCCAACTGTCACCCATGTACATTATATGCCACATTATCCCATTAACTGTCCAAATAGTTACATGGGTTGTTGTTACATATGGGCAGTTCTAGCCCAGTTCTAGCACTAGGTGCTGTCTTGCCATTACGAGGATAGGAAGACCTTGATTCCAGAGCTGTGTACTACAAAATATGAACCTTTCATGGTTTTACATTGAAATATCTTTCCATTTTTAAAGTGTAAGAAAATGACAAGTAGAGAAAGTCAACTGCACAGCAAAATACAGACGGGATGGGATGCAGACTGTCAATCTGTGAGAATCCATCCACTGGCACTTACATAAATGGGACAATAATAGTTTGTTCCTCTTCAGAAACATAGTTTATGCAGTCTCCATAAAGGCAAATTATTTAGTGCAGTGCAAGGAAAATACTTTTTTTTTTCCCCTATCTGAAACCAATTTAATATTAACTGATGAAACCGTTAGAAGATACTGAGCCCAATATGAATCCCTTTGGTGGAACACATGATATGGAGGAGTGGCTTATCTCGCAAAAAACCTGCCTCCAGTTGGGAGGTAATGGGGTTTGTATTTTACTTTTCTTTTGCTTTCTTAATAATAGAGGAAGAGAGGGGGGTAGATCTGCTAGAATGCTCTCCTTATCATCTCCCCAGCCTATACTCTCATAGAGAGGAGTAGCTGAGAGTTGAAAGGGGAAAAATCCTGACTATTGTGCTTTCCCTGAGATAAGGAATGTTTGAGAGTCCCTTGTCTCATGCATGAAACCTAGTAAAAGGGAGTTATATTAACATACGGAAGAGGGTTTTGGAAAAACAGATCTTGGGCTCAGGAGTCTGCTTTTGACTTTGGGTTTGTCTGGGTGTTTTATATGTCTTGAAAATGAATTCTAAAAAGGGGACTGTAAGCCACATGGGCCGAGATTGCTGCAGTGACCTCAAGAGGTGAAAGCACAATTGAAAAGGTCTTCTTTTAAATGTTTAAGGAATTAGTAATTGCTGAAAAGTGTAGATTAATAGAAGAACAAGTATCTTGTATGCTGTGTTACAGACAGATCTGGCAGTCATAAGAGGCATTTGTGACAACAGTCTTTTAGTGGGTGACATTTATGTACATGATAAAGAGACAAGACCTCTGTATGTAAAATTTACAATGAGCTTTCTAATGTCATCTGGTGTTTTAGGCTTCAAAAATTCCTTCTCTCATAAAATTAACTCCTTGTGTTTGGTGATGAGCTTTTGGGGTTGTGGCAGTGGATGCACTGGGGACTGCAGGGATGGGGACCTGAGGTGGGATGGGGCAGGGTGCTGCTGCCACTGATGTCTCCCAATCTTTGTAAACCCCACTGGCTGCATGGATTCCTTCTTGGGGGAAGTAGCTTGTACATGATGGAGATCAATAGAAAACAGTATGTACTGACTTGAATTGAACTGGGAATTTGTGGTGAGAACCCTAGTAAGAGATACATGCCAGTGGCCCTACTGGGATCTCTGACCAGATGCTTTGTGTGGCTGTGGTCCCTCTTGACCCCCTTTATCCTGTTTAATATGGCAGTAGTAGGTACTACTACTGCTACAAGAGAAGCTGTATGGTGAGGACATGTGCTCCTTCTACTCTCCCCAAACTCTGCCATTTCACTGAGCCTGCTGTGTCCCTGATTTAATCCAGAATAAGCTGCATTTTGCTAGGAAGTGCACTAACTCATTCAAATACTGTCTTAGATTGGGCAGGCTGCAGCGCATCAGAGTATTTGGATAAGCATCATGTCTCCTTGGAAACTACTACTTAGCAGTAACTTGACGCTACATTTGGAGTGTTATGATTAATTTAAACCTTGCTTCTGCAAAGACACATGGTATAGGCCTCCTCCTGCAGAAGTGAGGAGTCTTGTTGAGCTTATCAGAACAGCTCGCGTGTTCCGAAGTGGCCCTGTGGGGTTTAGGAGTTCTCTGAATCTCTTCAGGCTCTGCTTTAAGCTTGTTGGTTATAAATCTCACTTGCTATCCTTAGGTATATTTATGGGAGTCTGTTGTCTGATTTGATATTTTAAAAATAACCCCAAAAGCTCTACCTCTACAGTTACGAATAAATACAGAGCTCCTTCTGAGGCTGTTAAATAGGATTTTAATTAGGCTGGCAAAATTGCTTTTGCCTTGTCTTTAAAGTCTTTAGTATCTTATTTCTATTAACAAAATGGTAATCAACGTTAAATTCTGAAATGTAACCAAAGTAGGTCATATTTTTATTAACTGGAGATAGATGATGAATGTGTCCTACATAAAGATTTGGATTAAATCTTCTGAGATGCTCAGGATAGTGTTTTAATTAAGGTAATCCTTATTGCAGCTAACAAACACTATTGCTGCTTGGAAATTTAAGACCTCAGTGATGCATATTAGTGCATTACCTCAATGAATCTAATACAGATTTAATACTTATACTTGAAGTAGCAATCTGTGATAAATTAAGAATATTTGCATAATAAATTTAAGCCATGTTATTCTTTGCAGCATTTTGTGTAATTAAGGAACACATTCAACATTAAAGTGTTGTAATTTTTATAGTGCTAGGAAGGTGTACTTTGTTGTGGCTATTAAACTACTCCTTGGTTTCACTTGCTTGTAATCCAGAGAAGTCCAAATACTGTATGTACGATCTCACTGAAAGCTAAAGTGGGAGTTAAAAATAATGCTTTAAAAACTTGATAGAAGAGTTACTAATTTGAATTGTAAGATTGTCTAAAGTAGAGATTTGGCCTGGGATGCTGGCAAAAGGACTGTACTTGATGCGGTACTTTATAGTTTAGTGTAGATAGTATATTAATGTATATAATTGGTTTAGTATAAATAGTATATTTAGTATTACAGTATAGATGTGTATGCAAAGGTAGTATTCAGCTGATTTCAGAGAGAATTAACTTAGAAGTAGAAGTTATTTTTATATATGAAACAGCTTAACCGGAGGTTTTACATGGAATACATTCTGAGCGTCCCTTGTCCATGAAGACCTTATCATTACTTTGATTTCTGGGTTGCATCACCTTGTTTTTGAGCTCTGCCTATGTACTAATCTGCAGGAGTAACAGCTGCAAAGCAAAGTAGATGCCTTCTTGCACACCGCTTTATTCTCCATATGCACTGAGATGCCTGGGGTAGCTGGAGTTTGAGTACGAGTCCTTGTGATGCCTTTCACTGAGTTATGAGGAATGCTAATCTTTGAACTCGGCAAAAGCTTAGCCTGAGAAATACCATTTGGGGTACATAGGGATCCTGTCTGCCTCAGCAGACTTGTTCTGTGAAAGCAGCCGATGGGATGCTTGTGGACTGAGGATAAGGAATGGATAACATCTGCAGAGGGGGTCTGCCCTTGTCTGCATCCTTTTGACTCCTGCTTGTGCTGGCTGCTCCTGAGGAGACCATGTATCACTTAAAATAGGTGATGTACAGGGATTTTCTGGCCATGCTTGCTGAACCTCATCAGCAGAGCCCCACTCCCCACAGGGAGGGAAGATGGGACAGCAAATCTGCTGTATTCATCCATGAGCAGCTCTATGCTGGTCTTACTCTCATTGTGTGCAGCACAACAGACCAGCCTTGCTCGGGCTCTTTGCTAGCTGTTAGTGTTCACTATTTGTTACAAATGTTATCCTTTAAACTGGTAACTGATGTATAAGCTTTACACTCATTTACACTGTTTGCTTTTGGCATCATTAGTTGGCAAATTACAGTCTTTCCTATGTTTGTTGTGCTTTGGATGCTGGTTGCAGTGATTCTGCCTCCTTTCTCTCTTTGTTTTAGCATTCCTTAGACAGATGCTGAAAATGACATGTTATTTTTCCCTCCTTCATAAACCCGTGGCACAGAAGTAGAAAGACCTCAGCTATTGGGATCAAAGGTTGCTAAACTTTGCTGGATAGCATGGCATGAAGCTCAGCCGTGACGAATGGTGCTAGGACTTGAAATAAGGTAGCACGTCTAAGAGCATGAGTCACCGTGCTGGGTCTTCGTGTCTGCACAGAATCTGTGTGAACTGCTGGCTGAAAGCATTGGCAATTTTCCATTAGGAATGAATTATAGTAGTAATTTCATTAATTTCCTCACCTCAGTCAAGACATGTTAGTTTAAGTTGCTTAACCAAGCATCAGAGGAGCCATTGCAGTTAACCTTTAGTCCTTTGCTGGGTAACCAGGACCAGTTAAGAAGTAAATTAGCATAACCTCCTCCTTAAAAAAAAATGGCTTTAGATAAGCAGTGGACATAATTTTTGCCTGTTTTTAATTTAATAGCAGGTTGATGGTTTTATGCAAAACCAGTCGCATTACATCTGGCCCTCTGGGAGCTGAGTTTTTTCGTCTGTGTAATTTGGTGTCTTTAATAATCTGCTGTCTGTTAAATCCAGCACAGGCTTGATTAATGAATTGTGATAAACCAATGCATTAATTTACAGGTTTGGTCTAATAACCCTAAAAGGCTACATCAGTGCTTCCAGTTATTAATGCTAAAAAACTTGGGGGAAAAGACAACGTGTAGAGGGGCGAGGGAAGGTAATATGGGACAACTCTTGTCTTTATTCAGCCATTTATGTCTGAAAAAGCCCCTGACAACACCCAACAGCAGATCAAGAACAGCTTAGGGATGTTTAAAAAGACTATATAATTCCTGAAGCTCTTTGTCTGTGTCCTATAGTTAGATCCTTTTTCTCTGCTGAAAGTCCTTATTCAACACACTGTATTTTAAATACTGCATATCAGAGTTTTAAAGTCCTTTGCTGTTAAATCTGTGGCTGAAACACAATCCTGAAGATTCATTTCTCTGGTAAGTCACTCCAGAACCCTGGCAGGTGATAAGCAGGTATCATATCAGGAGGCATCTACATGAGAATGGTGGGTATTTGACATTGACAACGTTTGTTATGATGACCAAGTCATTCCTAAGATGATATTGAGGCTTTTAAGATGATCCTGTTGAATCCTTTAAATAAATCTACAATCCAAATTGCAAAACTTTCTTTCATTTCATTCCTTTTGTAAACCCCTTCACACATCTATTGCATAGAATGATTCAGGAGAGTAGAGTGTGTTCTGTTAAGTCTCAAAAGAACTGGGACATCTAGGAAAAGGGAATAGTAATTGATTTATTTATTTTTCATTGAGGACGTGGGGTTTGGGAATGGGATAGTAACATGGTGTGAAGATTTTCTGTCAGTGTAGAAAAGTATGAGGTTTTGTCTTTGATGCTGAGCCTTTAGATCTTGAAAACATCTTAAAACAGCATAGAAGTTCAAAGAAGGGGCTCTGTGTCCTCTCTCCTTGGGTATTAGCTCACAATGCTGGAGCGCAGACTTGTTCAAATTACCATTCCAGCCTTGCCTTGTTCTGATAAATATAATCTAAGAATTATTGTTTTAGACATTGATGTATCCATCTTTCTGTCTATTAAAATATAGCATGACGTTTAAAGCCCATTTTAGCAGTCCTGCCTCGGGCATTTTCTTTCTAGTGGGGCACAGGAATTTTCACTTGTCCTTGAGATAAATGACACTGGTAAAGAATTGGCATCTCTAAGTCATGCTTCAGCATCTGCAGCACCAAAGCATTGCTGGAAACATTTGAATTTGACAGAGAAATGAACACCCTTTAGGCTGAGTAAAATAATCCTCACCCCCTGTTTCTGTTGCTTCTTTCACTTCCTCACTGTTATGGAGAAAATAATCTCTGCTACATCTTGGCTATTTTAATAGGATTCAGAACACATGATCACATTAGATACTGTACCTGAGGCAATCTGTGTTTAGACTGGTGGTAATTACATGCAAAAGTCATTCAACAATGAGGCAATTAATGCTGATGAACTTTAATAAAGTCAACTGTCAGTGATAGATATTGCTGGCAAGTTTCCTAATCCTATGTTTGTAATACATTGAAATTCCCTTATGTTCTATTCTAGAAGGCATTTCTGTTTAATGGGTTAACTCCCCTCACTTCCCCAAGTTTACCAGCAGAAAATATTGCCAGCAACATATTTATAGATGACACAAATATGAACAGGGAGGTCAGAAGTCAGCCTGCTTATCAGATTTACTCCAGTGATTGGTATTTACCAAAGGAGATGATAAACAGAATAAGGCAAATCCTCTAACAGAGGAGAGGGAACACATTAGATAAGGAACGCAGGGCTTACACTTCCCCTCATTGTTGATTAGCAAGCATTAAATTATGCTTACTGTCACATATAGGCAGGCTATTGTAACGTGGTGTCAATGTAGATTAGGAGATCAAGGCAGTTGGTGTCTGGGATTTGTGGAATTCTGGAATCTGGGTACTTTGCTGCAGAGACACGCTTTCATGAATTTCTTAGTTCTCCTAATTGATACTATGGCCAGATGAATTTCCTCATTGGAAAATTCCATTAAAGACACATTATTCTTTAGAGCAGAAAGCAGACAGTGACTCCCAGAGTTTTCTTTGCGTTTCCACAGACAACTGTGAGGTTGGAAGGGGTGGGCTGATTGGAGGAATGAGGTGTCCTCCCCATTAAACTTCACTGGACATTCCAAAGGCAGTGCAGAGCTGTGCACCTTCTCCTGGTGGGCTACACACAGCCCAGGACCCACTGCTCTGACTCAAGGTAGATGGAAAGTAGGGAACTATCACAGGGTCCAGACGTGATAGCTACCAAAAGAGTATGCAGCCTTCTGTGGAATGATATGTAAGGTCTACATGTGGGAATAGTTTTGTAGTGGCAGCAAGAACATTACTCTCTTTGCTAATCTAGTATAATGCATGTAAATCATGTCATTATACAGCTGGTATGTGTTAGGTTTAGGGCAAGAGTTTGCAGTGTATCTCCTGGAACTGCTATGCACTGAGCACTGGAAACCATCAGTTTGTGGGAGGATGCCTTTTGTCAGGAGCTTTCCCTCTTTTTTCTAGGAATGCCATGCGGGACACCTGTGAGGTGGTGGTCTTCTTCTTATCTTTCCTTATTAAATACAAAGGCATTATCTTTAAGGCCAGAAGGAATATCCCTGTAGGTGATATTCCTTCTTTTCCCTGTTGGAAAGAGCCTGTGCCTGGGTGTGCTGGTAGCCTGAGCCGGCATGACTCTTCTCACACTCTTCTTTTACCTGCCTGTAGCCAAACCAGCATTGGCAGCCCCACAAGGCAGCAAGCAGCTGTTAAATACAGGTTTCCATAGCTGGAACTACATGGTGTTTTCTACTTTAGCTATTGTGCTATGGTAATCACTAAAAACCATGCACAGCTGAGGAAAATCTGGTTGTTATCATAATATTTCAACTGTCGTTGAAAGTGTGTTGTGGTGAGCGTTAAGGTTGTGAATGATAGTTCATGTGCATGAGGCCTTGGCTGCAGTTGGAAAAACTCCTGTCTCTGTGCTGGGGTTAAGTTTCTAGGTCAAGGTTGGAGACAAATCACAGCTGGATTTTGGCTTTTGGCTTTAACATCTCCTAATCTTTTTCCAGCAGCTGTCAGAAAGATCATATTGAACTAGATAAACTGTACAAAATTCCTGCTGTTTTAACCTCAAATCATACGGTAGAGAGGTTGAGAGTTGGAAATGAGAAATGTAATGGAAAATGTTCCTCATGAACTGTTGGAGGCAACCTGCAGCCAAGCCCCAGCGGGAGACAGGCAAGAGTCAGGAGAGGCTCACCTTGGGCTCTTTGACCATATAAAACCCCTTGTTTCAGCCTGTGTGGCTTTGCTTGTGTCCTTAAAGAGTGGAAGGAAAGGGAGAGGGAAAACCGAAACAGGGATCCTAGGGACAGTGGGGAGATGGGAGCCTTGGCACAGGGCAACAGAAAGGTGAAGGCAATGAGGACTCAGGGGAGAGGCAGTGATGAAGAAAGAAATGAATGCTGCAAGAGAAAAAATGTTGGGGTCATCTCTTCCCCTGTCTGCACTGAAGGAAGTGACAGCAACACGGTGTGGCCATTATTTGCTAGTTACATCTGTATTTAAACATCTGTTACACTGTGTAATAACCCCTTAAATTGCTCACTTATGGTATAAGGCAGCACTGCAAACTGCATAAACAGGCTTGTCTCTAAAGTCAAACATAGGGCATTCCAGTAGTTTTCCTACTTCCCAGTCTTTGCTGGGAGAAATGGTCTTTTACAGTGATGGGGTTGCTTATTCTGCCTGTTGAGCGTTTGTACAATGATGTTTCTTCCCATGTTACATCAGTACAAGAGAAAAAGCTAACCAGTGTCCAGATGAGGGTGTTAAGGCCTGGATGAGTGGATGACCAGGTGGATATACATGTGGTTGTGTGGTGGCTCTCACTCTGCAAGTCACAAGTGGGGTACCAGTGGTCTATCCTGGGCCTGTGTGAATCTGGCCGTGTAGTCCCCATCCTTGGAGGTTTTCAAGACTGAAGTGGTCCAAGCCCTGTGTCATCAGATCTGGTGTCATGGATGACTGTCCTGAGCAGAGGCTGAGCAGGAGGGAATCCCGTGGTCCCTTCCAACCTGAGCTGTCTGACAGGCCTATGGTATAGGGAGTGGGTAAAGAAGAGTGATCAGAATACATTTTGATCAGCTGAGGCTGTTCAACGTTTGGGTGTTGGGTTTTCTGTGGACTCCTTAGAGAAGGATCTGTTTGCCCAGTGCAGTGTTTTTAGATGGTATTTAACCAGTTTGTAATTGTTCTGGTTGGCTAATTCCTGAAGCTAACACTGTGGGCTAATTTAGCTGCTTTTACTCAGAGAGGCCAGTCCTGCTCAACTTCTAGAGCTGGAATTGTCACTTAAATCTGGGAATTTGTTAGTGTCAGCTGGCCTGCATCTTAAATACTGTGCAGCCACACTGAAATGGGAGACTGTAGAACAGTGCAATATGCAGAGACACACTTCTGGTATAGGAAAGAGGCAAATGAGGCTGGGAAGAGCTGGTTGTAAAATTGAGCTGCTGGTGCCACCTGAGCTCCATGAAAGAGCAAAAGCAATTCCTTTCCTAGGTGCAAGAATGAGTCATGTGCTAAAGTTGGTGATTTAGGCAGATATACTTTGCCCCACAGTTGGAGCTGGATCAGCAGCTCCCCCAGCGTGGAGTGGTTAGCACTAAAAAGATGTGGATGGGCTGGAGAGGATCCAGAGAAGGGCAACAGAGATGATCAAAGGATGTGAATCCATGTGGAAAAGGCTGAGAGATCTGGGTTTGTTCAGCCTTGAGAAAAGAAGGCTCAGACCTTATCACCACGTTCCACTATTTAAAGGGTGGCTACGAAGAAGATGGAGACTCCTTTTTTACAGGGGAGTCACATGGAAAAGACAAGGGGTGATGGGCACAAGTTACTCCTGGGGAGATTCCGATTGGATGTGAGGAAAGTTTTTCACAGTGAGAACAATCAGCCATTGGAGTGATCTCCTCAGGGAAGTGGTGGATTCCCAGATGCTGGACACTGTTAAGATTTGGCTGGACAGGGTGCTGGGATGTGCTTTGCCAAGAAAGGTTGGACTAGATGATCCTTGGGGCCCTTCCAAGCTGGTGTTCCATGATTCTGTGATTAAATGTGGGACTGGACAGTGGAGCAGCCAGAGCTCTCCTGCTAGGGGTCCCATCCCAGTGCAGTGTGGGAGGGGGCACCCCAGGGGTGAACTTCCCCTGCTTCAGTGTGAACCCATCACCCCTTGTCCTGTCGCTACAGTCCCTGATGCAGAGTCCCTCTCCAGCATCCTTGTAGCCCCCTTCAGACACTGGAAGCTGCTCTGAGGTCTCCATGCAGCTTCTCTTCTCCAGGCTGAACAGCCCCAACTTTCTCAGCTTGTCTTCATACGGGAGGTGCGCTAGCCCCTGATCATCCTCGTGGCCCTTGCATGGGTGTCTCCCCAACCCTCATGAAGCATGGCACTTTGGTCTTCATTAAGCAGGAAGTTCATTGGGGTTCGTATTGGACCCCAGATATCACAGATGCTGCAGGGGCATGATGTGAGGATGTGTTTAGGGGGCAGTTTTTGACTTGGTGTGCAGCAGCCTGTCTGTTCAATCTTGTTCCTCGAGGTAACAGCACTTTACCGAAACGAATCAACGATTTTGAACGTTACCCGCTTACTTATTGCTGGTTTCCCTCTCTTTGAATGCCGCAAGCAGAAAACCGGGGCTGCGCCGCCCCGAGCCGAGCCGCGCCGCAGGAGCCAGACGGGCGTCTCGGAGCTGCGGGCTGCGCGCGGGCACATCTAAGCCCGCCCCCCCCGGCAGAATTGGCGAGTCAGGCGCCGTCTGCACCGGCTTCCGCCAGGGGCTGCTCGTGGACCGCGGCGGCGGCTGCCGGGACCCCGCTCCTGGTCCCAGGCCTCGCTGCGCCCGTTCTTCCTTGTTCCACTCCGCACCGGTCCCACCCCCCCTCCTTGCGTGAGTCTTCCTCTGTCGACCCCCCTATCTCTCCCCGCAAGTATAATGCTGCTGTAAGGAACTCCCCTTAAGGATAATCCTGATTTCGTTATTCATTTCTTTACTCGAAGACGGTAATACGGTGTCTTAAACTGGGTGCAAACCCGGGCTGCCTTTCGGCTTTAGGGATAGCCTGCCAGTAACGCGCTCCCAGGGGATAACCAGCGTGTCTCCCTGTTTTTAATGACATTTTTGCCTTGGCTCTGTGCTAAAGGCAGTGTGGTGGTGCCTGACTATTCCCCTTCCCATGCTCTAGGATTGTTGGCTGCTTTCTGCTTATTTCCTGTAAAATAATGACTTGAAAATGTGTTGCTTCAACAATGGAATTCTTTTACAACGCCCTAAAAATGCCTTTAGCAATGCCATGCTTTTCAAAAGGTGGGTCTGTGGCTGAGGTCAGCATTGACTTTCATAGAAGCATAGAATCCACCAGGTTGGAAAAGCCCTTTAAGCTCATCCAGTCCACCCATTCCCAGCTCTGCCAAGGCCACCACTAACCCATGGCACTGAGGGCCTCATCTCCACGATGTGTGAACACTTGCAGGGATGGTGACTGCAGCACTGCCCTGGGCAGCCTCTTCCAATGCCTGAGCACCCTCTGGGGAAGGAATTGTTCCATCATCTCCAGCCTTGCTGCAGAAATGCATGAAATAGAGCATGGAGTGATGCCATTTTTATTTTCACAGGGCTAATATCCCCCTTGTAATAGTTGATGAGTTAATGCCAGAGATACAGTAGATTGGAATGAGCACAAGACAAGGCTATATAGATTTCAGTGGAATTTTATACAGGAAATCTGGTGTTAAGCAAAAACTTCATGTTTTGTTTCAGTGAAGTCATGATAGCCACCAGGTTTTGCTAGCAAATGTCACCTCCATAACTGGTATCATTGCAGGCTGATTCTGTTCCGTTGCTCCTCAAGGCTGCTTCTTTTGTCTATTCCTTTTTACCTCCCAAACTTTCCTGATGGGAAGTTCACACTCACATTGTTATGGGGATGAAGGAGTTTGTTTATCCTGGTTTTACTGTAGTTCTGAGCAGGCTTCTGGAGGTTTGTTAGTAACGATGCTGAAAGCATGTTGGTAACTATGTAATAATTGTGTGCTCTGTTGTCAAAAATGTTAACAAACCTTTGAGTGAGTCTAATTAAAGCAGCCTTTGATAATGGCAATAATAAAGGATTGCTTTAATTTACAGTGTAATGAAAGGATTGTGCCATTAAACATTACAGGAAATAGCAGCACTGCTTTTCCAGACTAGATAGAAATTGCATGCTGTGCTTTTATGATCTCAACGAGGTCCAAGTGATCTCTTTCTTGCCATCAGAACTTCAGGAATGAGGTAGTTCCTCCCTCTTCTTGAGAGAGAGATGTCTGTAGTCCAGTTATCCCAACTGGCGTTTCCAGTATGTGTTTCTTTCTCAAACCTTGCACATATGCCCCAAACCCTGATCATTTTAACAGAGATTTGGCCTGACAGGTTTTGTGGTATCTGAACGCCAAGCTTTGGGCTGGAAACATTATGGGGGATTGACTGATTGGAGTTTTTTCCTCCTTGTATTTTCTTTTGCTGCACTTTGTTTCTTGGCATCTTGTCCATTAAGGCAGGACTGTTCCAGAGACATGAAATGAAAGCTTCTTCTTTGGAGCACAATTCTAGATGCCAGTAGGATTTTCCTTCTGAGGTAAACAGGTTGCCAGGCTATGAAGAATGACATGGCGCAATAGGCATGTCAGCAGGACATATGGCTTTATATTGCAGGTTAATCACCAGAGAGCCTTGTGTCGCTTCTCCACTTTTCTGCTGCAGGTTCTGGTTTCCTGACTTTTGTAGTTATTTCCATGGGACCCTGGATGAAGCCTGAGTTTTATGTTCTTGAACGGGGAACCCAAAAGGAGAAAAGCAAACAGCATTGCCCACATTGTTTCCTAAGGTAAATCAGAGCCTTGAAGTGAAGTTACATTTCATTTCCTAAACTTCCAGTGAATGAACATGTGGAGTGGCTGAAATATGACTGAGTCATGCATTGTAATACTGTTTAAATGATAAGCTGTTAGAAGGACTGAAACCTCATGTTGTTTAAATAGTAAGAAACAAGAATCAGGTGGGAATCAGGAGCCTCAGAGCAGAATATGGAGTGCATCTGCAGCTGGGACTCCTGCTGTTTCTGTGTATTGTTAAGAAAACACCATCATAACAATAATAATTATAAAAAAGGATAAGCAACTAAACTGTGGATTCCAGGTTCACTTTTCAGTTCTACCCAACTCTCCATAACTTTACAATGAAAGATTCAGAAATTGGAGCCAATTACCATAATATGTGGTGGTTTGGTGGGAGCATGTTCTACATCAGACAGTTAAAAGGTTTTATTGCTATTAAGAGCATGTTAATGCCCTTGATAATGTCTCTAGTTGCTTTGTAATGTCTCTTGCTGAAGTATAGAATTCTTTTATCTTCTTATTACATTATGCAGAAACTTGAATTGAAACAATATTTGCAGGAACATTTAAAGTAGTGCATCAATCAGTTTCAAAGGAGAGAAAATGTTCTCAGAATAGCTTGTAAAAGGATAACTGTCAGTTTTATTTTGGATGAACAAAGAAACTGATGTAAAAAGCACTTTATTGTAAAAGCACACTGTGCGATTCAATAAATATTCCATGTAAATATAAAGGGAAAGAAAGTTCATAATTATCTGATGACTTGAATGTAATTTAAGTAATACTTCCAGTATATAGCAAGCAGTGAAGCATCTTCTTTCCTGTGTTTTCCTATCCCAGATCAAGTCCTTGGTAGGAGGTAGCTTAAATCATCTTGTTAATGATTTGAATGGGTAAAGTGTGGTCATAATTTAACATGATCTTCCAGGAGTGTAAAGCTTCTTTCAAACCATCTCGCTGCATTAGAGAAACAGCAGCAGCACCTTCCTGCACTCTCTTCTTTTTTCCTTTCCCAAACATGATTTCTTGTTATTTGTTTCCCCTCCAGCATTTCTTACCTGCTTTATCACAAGGTTATTTGGCTGTTTATACGTAGAGATTATAGACCTTCTATACGCCTTGGTTATAAACCACTTGCGCGTGGTGTTATTACCCAGGAAAACAGTTGCAAATAGTATGCTCCCTGAACCAGTAGTAGCTTGCTAGACCACACAAAATATGGCATGTTGCAAATCCTGTCTTATAGCCTGTAAACCAGCAGCAGCTCTCCCTGCTCGGTTTCTATAAAAAGCAAAAAGCCAAAGCCTGCGCGCACAGAGAGTTGTAAATGCTGTGCTTGTGCAGGCAATGCTTCCCAGAGAAACAGGAGTGTGCTTTGCCCTTTGGATCTGTCATCTCTTCGGAAGCCAGCGTTCACCCCTCAGCTTCAACAGAGCAGATGATTTCTAGTGTAATAATTGTGTGTTTATTTCTAGAGAGCTTACTAAAGCAAAGAAGTCATTGACTGTGAATGCACTGATTTGCTTTGTTTATTTGTTTTACTTCGGTAACTAAGTTCTGTGCACAAAGAATTTCTTTTTTTTGTTACGTTCTGAAAGGAGGCACAGCTTACACTTGCATTAGTGAACTGTTTAGTTTTTACTTCTAACACTTTGAAAAGAGCATTTACTTTTACTTAATAACTGTACCAAAAGAAACCCACCTTGTTCATGTGCCCTTCTAAACTCTCAGCTTCAACCTAGGTATGATTTTAAGCTTGCAGGTGGTTTTTAAAATGGCATGCTATTAAAAAAACCCTCTGGGTTTTAGTGCCATGGGTTAGTGGTGGCCTTGGCAGTGCTGGGGTAATGGTCGGACTTGATGAGCTTAAAGGTCTTTTCCAACCTGGTTGATTCTATGATTCTATGACTTACAATAGCGGCTCCAGTGAAACCTACTGCATTGATTGATCAGTTCATAATATTCAGAGTGCATTTAAGTTGAAATAGTATTTCCCTGCTACGTTTTCCTGCATAGGACTTCCCTTCTTTAACTGCTTCCCTTTGTATCTGTGGCCATGCAGGAGCTCTGAAGGGGCATCTAATGCTTTGGCCCCCAGCATGCTTCACCTCCTACCCCTTTCCTCCCCTTTTCTCTTCTCTTTATTGGCACAGGGGGAATTAGAGTCCCCCCAAAAAGAGTTTATTTATTAACAACACTTCAAGCAACTTTTGGAGAGGAGCCTCTGTAAGTTACTGAGCCCTTGAGAAAGGAATCATTTACAAGGAGTGAGTTGGTGGGTTGCACACATCCGTGGTACCCTGCCTGGGAAAAGGAAAGGTGATTCCCATTGCAGCTGCGCATGTGATGTATGTAACACGTTACTGGTGAGGACGCTGTGTGAGGCAAGCCCTCCTTTGTTTCCTGTGGCATGGGGTCTGAGCCTTCTGCCACTGCATGGGCAGGCTGGTGCGTGTCTCCATCCCTGCGCTGCTCTGTCTGACCAGCATGGCCTCTCCCTTCAAACATGCAAAATCCATATGTTAGAAACCCCAAATGTCCAAGGGAAACAAACATCATATTTGGAAAACAACCACACAGAAACTGCAGCCGATCCCAGGATAATCTCAGGATCTTCTTGCTAGAAGGCACTGTTCTTCCAGACCGTCGGCTCTTTCCTCATTTGGGAAAGTGTATTTATTGGCCTTAGATTGATTTGTCTTTTAACATCAGTTATTGATGAAGCAGACTTTGCTGGCCTGAGGGGAGGATGAGGGGAAAGCAGTTCAAAAGAGGTGCTTTGTCTAGGACCACAGATCAGAAATGCATTGACACCGACGTGAGAAATGCATTGAAACCACACAGTAAAAGCAGCTTACGCTTTATCTAGCACTGTTCCAAGATGTAGGTTAGTATAACAAGGGTGATGCTGCCTGCTTTGTTTTGTAGGAGGTACCTGATAATCAGATCCAGTGCTGATTTGGAGCAGAACTTTGGTTTGGGATGTCACCAAGCTCTGCTTTCCCCCTAAAGGTACAAAAGAGGTCATGGTTGCTGGTTGAGCTGGAGTGCCTCTTGTAAGGCTTTTAATAACTCTAAAGGAAAAGAAAGAGGAAGGAAGCTGGTTTTCCTAGATAGGGGCATTTTCAGATATACACTGGAGGGCAAAGACGAAGTTACAAATAGGTATGAAAAAGGCAACGAGTCGATAAGACTTCTGCATGAAGCAGAGGAAGTTGATCTATAGGAGGAAACACTGAGGCTTGGGTACCGATAGCGTGAGCCATAAAGAACCTTAAAGCTGAGGGGTGTTTCTTGCTTTACTATGACATGACCAAAAAAAGAGAAGTGTGTAGCAGCAGCACCCACAACGAGAATGAGAGACACAAGAGGCTATTCCCCAGTGTACCCATTTCTACATCGAAATGGAAGGAGGGGCTTGAGAAGGGAAACCAGTAGACTGAGAAGCCTGGGTGTTTGTGCTGGGTGTGAATAATGCTCCTCCAGGTTTAAGGTACAAAACCTCTGGTGCTGAGCATCGCATTGTTGTGGCAGAGCAGGGCTCAGTTCAGATTGCGGTAGAGGAGAAGTGTTAGCAGAATTGAGTGGGATGTGACAGCTCTTGCTATAAAAAAAGGTGGAGAGTGTCTAAGAATTAAAATAGCTTCTTCTCTGAAATGCCCATATAGCTTCAATAGCTCCACGGGAGTTTTAGGATTACAAATGACAGCAAAATTTGTGCCATTCTGCATAATTGTGTTCTCAACAAAGCAAGTTCCCCACATTTCCTTGCAGAGATGGTGCTTTCATTAGAAGGAAAATCATTTCAAAATGACATCTCTGTGCCAAGGCTTCAAAAGGTCTAACAAGGAGCTCCAAAAAAAATAATGAAGCATTTACATTGAATCCTTTGGTTTTACAGGTAGAATAATGCCACAAAAATCAAGGGAAGTTTTAATTGGGGAAGGGAAAACATCTTAGTTCCTGACTTGTCACTATGTTCATTCTCTCCTGGAGCAATCCCCATTTTCACAGAGCTATATTTGTCTTTCCTGAGGTTCAGCTATGATAAACAATCCTCTCTACTAATATCAGATTTCAGCCTTCCTTAACATGGGTCTCCGATAGAATCATAGAATGCTTAGGGTTGGAAAGAACCATAAGATGATCTAGTTCCAGCCCCAAAATCCCTTGATAGACAAGGATGAACCCAGACTCTCTTGGTTTGGCAGTGGTTCAGCCCCTTGTAATTGTATTCATGTAGGTTTGCTCCCAGGCAGCATGCTTAGGAAATGCCATCTCTGTTTGCCCCATGGCAGCCTAGAAACCCTGCATGATCACTTTGTCGTTGTAGCTGGAGAGCACGAACCCTCTGTGCTCTGCTTACAGTTCCTAAGTATGGCCATTTCTAATTACTTTGGAGGTGCTCCATTTTGCAGTGCGTGCATAATTAGGTAGTTATTTACATTCAAGCTTAGCATCTTTTTGAGCCAGAGCACTAATGAAATCCTGGTGTGACATCGTAACCTTCCTGGTGAAGTGGGTCTTTCCCTTCAGGGATCAGCCACCCTTTTAAATTAATGAGCCGCTTTACAGAAGCAGCTCCACGATTTCATGTGCAGGGATTGCCAGGATATGTCTAAACAGCCCGACCCTTTCCTTAGGGACTCATCTCAAATCTGGTGCAATGAAAAGAAAATCCCCCATTCATATTGCACGCTTTGGGTCATCTCTTACGTGGGATTTTGATTTTACCCGTTTTTGATAACTTGGAATAGGGTGCTTCAGCCTTCGCATCCATAAGCATGGGTGGAAGGGAAAGGGTGGGTGTAAGAAACCTGATTGGTGCTGGGCCTCTCAAAACTGTAAGAGGGTCTGGAGCTGAGGATTAGTAACGTCTTATTATTGACAAGCTTGCTTTTGATTTGAAGACTATAGGGAATACAATTAGTCCCCCGCAGAAGTGAGCTGTTTTTGAGGCATTGTTTTGGTAAAACCCGTGGAAGATTTGGAATCTTGGACACATCCTGGAGTTTTTAAGTGTAATTGAAAACAGGAGAAGGAAAGAAAGAAAGAGAGAAAAGGTGTTGCTTAGCAACAGCCTCATTCAAATGATCAGAAATTGGTGTACTTGCTGGAATTTGGGAGGCATCTCAGGGAGCTTGCCGGGTACAGGAACTACTGAGAGAAAGGAGTTGGTGTCCAGAATGGGACCTCTACTGCAATGAGTATGTGTACACTTGATTCACCTTGGTTTGAAATACGCTTCTGGTTGCCCAGGTTAGCGCATTTGGGCTTCCTTGTATGCCCTTGATCATTGTTTTAGTAACAGGGCACTTGTTTTGTGGCAGGTAAACTTGGATCGTTTCTTTGTGATGTTTGTAAATGTATTTATTTTAGCCATGCTTGTCTCCTCTGTCCTCAGCCTGGTTAACTCAACAAGCAAGCTTGTCTTCAAGACAGCACTTCCCTTTCGTAGAGCAGGAGGACTCACTGGGTGATATGTTTGCAGCCCAACTTCTCCCTTACGTTTTCTTGCCTGAATTCCTCTTTGAGTGTCCAACACAGAGAGCTGTGTGTGATCACTTTCTGTTTGAGGAAGGAGAGAGAAGTGACTCAGTAATTCCTCTCCATGTACTCTTGATTCATCAGCCTGGGTAGGGATCTCCAGCCTCCATATGTCCTTAGGTCAGGCAGGATGAAGGGAACATGTGGCACTGGCACTCCAGATAACTGGACTTCAGGAAGAGCACCCTTGAAGTTGTGCATTATCCTGATGTCTTGGGCTAATTAAGCTTCTAGTTTCCCAGTGGATTTCTTTAATAGTCCTGTAAATAGTATTTATAAGGCTGTTTGTCCTTCTGTTTGGAACCTGATGGGTGGATTTGTGTGTGCTGCAAGACTCTGAGCACATTGCCTCTTTGTGGTAGGACGAGCACTCCCTTGAATGCTACCGGGAAGGAACTGCAGGAGTCCAAATGAAACACCACCTGTTTTGAAATGGACCATTGCTTTATTCCTGTGTCGTGGTTTAAGTTGCCTTTCCCACACAGCTCCAAGTATGAAGACAGACAGAGGAAAGAATTAGTGCTTTTTCCCTTGCACATCATTAGTGAATTGCTCTGAGAGAGGAAAAGTGACCAAGGCTCATAAACACTAAGAAGGAAACCAGTTAAAATGGTACAGTTTGTCCCCTTTGTAGGGGGAGAATCCCATTCTTGCATGGCTCGACTTGCAGAAACAATTATAGACTGCAGATATTTATGAATCACTGTATATGTTGCAATCTGATTTCAAAAGCAAACAGTGCTGTGTGCTGGGTGCTGAGAGCAGTATGCTGCAGGGAATGAATGCTGCTAGTCAGGCCAAGGGGTGATGCAGTGACTCCTGGAGCATGATGTGCTCCTGGCAAATTGTTGTCTCTGTTATGAAGTTATATAATGACTGTCGCTTTGCAGGATGAATTCTGGTGCCTTCTTTTGATTATATTTCTGGCTATAAGAGGAAATACTGAGGCTTTTTTAAAGGGTGGCCTGACTGCAAGGAGCTGCTTCATTTCTGTGAGAGTTGATAATATGGTTGTATACAAATACTGATGGTTTGTGTGAGGACTGTATTTCAGGAGCTGTGTTTAGTTACAAAGATTAAGACCAGGTCTGATGGACGGGTACAATGTCCTTTATCAAAATACAACACAGCAGTAAGAGGGAGTAAATCAAAAGTGTGTGGAGGAAGCGGCTTCCTTCCTTGTGGAAAACATCTCAGGCATTAATCACTAACTTCCTTTTGCTGGAAGCATGACAAAGGAGGTAATTTCCTTCCAAATTACAGGGCACAGTGGTTTTTAAGTAGAAAATTCATTCCTGTGCAGAAGGCCACCACAGTAGGTCCTGGCCTCTGAGCTGAAGACTATTAGCACTTCTCGATTTGTCTCTGCTTATAATTAAGCTCATCACATGGAGCTTGAATAAATCAGGGGATAAATACATTATTAGAATGAAGTTACATAGCATGCATGTGCCCCTAATACTAATAACATAATCTGTTACATATCTGCTCTATACAGCTGCATGACATGGTGTATTTATCACAAATCTAGCATTTGTATATTCCTGTAATGGCACATCTTTTTTCAATTGCTTGTGAGCCTGTGGGTATGCAACATCCCTTTATCATTGCACTTTGATGAAACATGGATAAAGATGAAAATGCCACAAAGAAATGTGGACCTATAGTAATAGGGGAAGCTACAATTTCAGGGCCTAATGCACTTCTGTATCTCATAAGTTGACTTATGCCTTTGCTTATTTGCAGACTAGAGTAGCAAAGACCATGTACTCTATGTATGCACAGTAAGGGAGAGATAACACAAGAAAAGAAAAAGAAGTGAGACCAATTGAATGTAATGTTATGTATTTAAGGTGGAAGGAAGTAATTTGAAGGCAAAAACCCCACCCTTGGTTGATGATTTTCCTGCAGAGTTTGTACCCAGTGCTTTGCAGTAATCTTAAAAAGTGGTGTTCACTTAATTCTGGAATCATAGCAGTGAAAACCAGGAATGTCTGGTAATGTCTTTGGCAGAAGAGGGTTAGATCTCTTCCCTCTGTGATCCCAAGGGTACTCACTTTTTGTTTGAATTGAGTGCTTGGAGGCAGAGCAGCGGGCTGAAAACTCCCCCCTTTCTTGCCAAGTTGGGAATATGGTGTGGCACAGGCTGGGTGGAGCACAGCTTGGCCGTTCCCATTGGAAATCCCTGTGTGGATCAAAGGCAACTCAAAGCATACTGTCTTTTTTCACTCAATCATGCAATGGAATGCAAAGATTTGGTTGGATTATATTTCTAACATTCAGCTTTTGGGAAAAAGACTGAGCACAATAAAATTGTCACTGTTTTGAGCAATCTTATAGCAAATAAGGAAGCAGAAGGTGGCAACTGATTTCCCACATTACAGTCTCATCAGCGTTTCTCTTGGAGGATAGAAAATGCAATGAGAGGTTTTATTGTGGGTTATTGGAGGGAATAATCCTCATGCAAAGCAGAACATGCGTGTACTTTCTGAACCACGATGGCAGTTACTGCTTGCTGAGAATGTGATTTCTTCTCAAATCCTGTAGTATCCCTTTGCTTTTATCAGCTCTGACAGCTTCACAGGTGTGGGGACAAAGGTGGACCTAAAACCCATCCGTTAGGTAGTACAGAAATAGAAGGATTTCTGTGACATAGCGCAAAATCTCTTCCTTCAGCTGTCATGTGGTGCCTCTTTTCTTCTTTTTGCTTCTTTTCCCTTAAGCCAGACTGCTGAATGATGGGAGCGGGGTTTGTGCTTCATCATTTTCTCTCCCAGGAGCAGGGTAGCACAATGCGTTTTATTTCACGTTATTAGCTGGGCTATTGCTGGGCCGCTTCATGATTGCAGGTCTTTTCCTCTTGCCTCCTCGTTTTCTGTCATAATGGGAAAAGCACGGTGGTGATGGAAGAAGCAAGCAGCCATCAGGATGGGATGGAAAGGCAGTAAATTACGGCTGTGCAGGAGGATCTGTAAAGATCTCTTGTTCCCCTTTGCAGATATCTCTGTTATTCTACTGGTCCTTGGAGGCGATGAGAGAAGGGAGTGAGGTTTTAAATAGAAAGGACTGCTGGCAATTACAGCCCATAATTGCACATGCATGTGTGAGTGAGAGTACTCTTCATAGCAACACCCAGTGCTATATATCATCCTGTCTTGTGCATTTTACATACCTGTGTAGGGGTACTGGAGTAGACTGAACCTGCTGCAAGGATCAGAGGTTTCCAAGAACTGCTGTGCAGGTCCATATGCTGCCATAGGGATAGCTTGGAGTAAGCTTGATTTGAAAATGCATATTCCTAGCAAAACAAAATCTAGAAAGTCTTAAAATCAAGGATGTAATAATGAATGAAATGATTAAATGGGAGATTCAACTCCTTTGCTTGTGTAAGAAGTGAGTACTTTGCGCAGCTGGAACCAGAAGCAGGTAAAGCCCTTCTATGAATATTTGCTCTCCTCACTCCATAGTTGGCGATGTTTTGTGGTGTTTTGATCAAAACAGCCAACGTGTACTATTATTACTATTTTAAACACTGGGTTTTTTACAAGGCCTTGCAGAATGGGAATAATAGACTCAAAATTACCATGTTATGTATCTGCAGTGAAATAATAGAGCATGGCCTGTGCTATTTTCTGTCCAGAGGTGGGCAGAGTGGGTCAGGGTGGAAGAGAAATCCTAACTAATAGAAGGGAAATACTGATATTCTGGTTCAGAGGAAGGTGTCCATAAGCAAATATTTTCTAATGGAGTTCATGAAACAATTGGTTCTGAGCTGCTGAAGGGTAAAATTGAGCCTTTACTCTTAGTTTTCCTGGGAATAATTGCCACAGCAGCTACAAACTGAAATGAAGTATTGGTAGCTACACGATTTGTAAAACCCCTTGTGGGATAGAACACCTATTGCTTGCATAGGAGTGTAATTATGCTGTATGTACCTGGTCGCACTGGCCTGTAGCATCATCAGTTAGAGGTGACGCTCTGTTGACTTTTGGGAAGTTAGCAAGCTTCAGGGGCAAAATACAGGGCTAGAAAAGGATGTAAAGAGAAAAGGCTCAGCATAAACTTCAGAGACAGCCCATTGACGCAAGGCAAAACAGTGGTGGGTCATTCCCTCTGATAAAAAGTAATACTTAAGGACAATACCAAAAAGTAGTACTGCTGTGCTGTGTTTAACGTGTCGATTAAAAGAGAAGTTGATAGAACACAGCATACAGTTTTCCAGCATTGTATAAGCTTTTAAAGAGCAATACAGTACTCTCGATCATAGGCTAAATGGATGTTTTATTGTATCCACTGGTGCTAACCTCTTTTGTGCTTGACTTCTGAAACTTCCTGCAAGTAGCTTGTCAAGTTAATCTTTTGTCCTCTGAGTTGCTGAAATGGACATTCCAGGCAACCAAAATATTATTTAATTATTCCCTAGGTTTCCCTTTAATTCCCTAGTGAACGCCAGAAGAAACTTTCAGTTATCTCTGTATTTCTCTATGCTCAGAGGACTTTAATAGAGAACTGGCCATTGCAGGCAACGTCCACACTAATCACTTCAAGAATGGATGGGCAGCCTTTAATTTTTGGCTTTTATACCTTCCTGCACTGGCTAAAGCATCTTCTAGGGGAGGTTATGGATTTTCTCCTCACTAAAGCAGCCCACAGCCTTCATATCTCTGTGTACTCTAATTGCCATTAATATCTGAGCAGCCACCCTGTTCTAAAATGAATTCTCTTTTAAATAGCAGCGACTCTATTTGCATGTAATGTGGAAACTTGGACTCAAGAGGTTGGGGTTGGGCTGAAGAAGGAAGCAAGATGCTCTGGTGCTTTAGGAGTGTTGGAAAGCCAAATAATGATTTGGACCTTATGGTGGAAGTACCTTCTTCCATGGCATTAGACCTTGACTCCCACAGAGGATGGAGTGGTAGATATCAGCTTTGCAACAACAGATTTATGGTTAGGCTGTCAAAAGGGGAAAGAATAAATCTGTCTGAAAAAATAGTGACGGAGCATAGCTTAAAAAAGAAACATTTAGGTATGGTTTTCTTCTGAAAAGCAAGGTTGTGTTTGTCCTCTTCCTACTGTCATGCAGGATCTCTTTTGTGCTAGTTGTTAAGCACTTCATACATAGAATCATGTAATGGTTTGAGTTGGAAAGGACTTTAAGATCGTCTAGTTCCAACTCCATGCCATGGGCAGGGGCACCTTCCACTAGAGCAGGTTGCTCCAAGCCCCATCCAAGTGCCTTACCAAGAGGTTATTGATTAAAGGATTTTGATGCTTGAGCTCTTTATCCATTCTTCTTTGTTTATGGTCAAAGGCAAATGCATTCCTGAATTAAAAAAGGAAGAAGAAAGGAAAGGAGAGGCTAGGCCAGTGAAGGGATGGGGAAATAGGAAATACAATGACCTGGTAACACTACAGCTTTCTTTACTTCCAAATGGAAATACATTTCTTAATGCGAAGGGAATTATGATTTCCTTGCAGGATGTGATAGGTGCTGGGGATGGCTGCCCCCTGGTGAGGAGCCTGAGGGCAGCCCTGCTCCCCTCTGCTCCTCATGGCTTTATCTCAGTGCCAGGCTTTTTTCCCTGGTGTTTCTGCTTAAACATACTCAGCAAGGCAATAAAACTGGCATAGTAAGTGGAGCATTGGTGATGGATGCTGAATGCATGAACTCTTTTTGTGTGGGATGGGAGCCTGTGTGCCTGCAGGAACAGCCCTTTGAAGAAGCAAAGAAAACTCACGCTGGTATTTCTCTCTTTAATACATTGGAAGTTGTGTCATAAGTACAGCTCAAAAGAAGTTTTTAATGGCTTTAGAAAGAGGATTAACAGAAATATAAACTACCTGCTCAGTTGTAAACCTTGTTTTGTTTCTTTGTACCTTCTGAGCAGTACTACCCATGTACTGTAATGTGTGGCAGACCCCATCTTTTCATTTTGCTGGCCAACAGAAATATGTCTATGTCCATGAGCCATTTAGAGCGAAGAAAAAGATTTACCACCCTTTTGAGTTAAAATCATTCTTCAGAGTACAAGTTAGGTATTGCTTATAGCCTCAAGCAAGCCTCATTGCTTGATCAGCCTCAGCAGAGTGAGTGGCTGGCCCAGAAATAGAAGATGATGCTGTGAGTGTTCGGTGTCTGTCCTCAGCAAAAGGAGGACATCGTTCTGAAGACACTGAGGTTTGCTACCTCCATAAATACTTACACTTATTCTGAGGGTGTGAATTAAGAAAGTAGCTGTTATCTTTCCTCCTCCCCTCAAAGGATGAGGTGGCTTTTTGAAGCAGCAGAGGCCTTAGGTGTGACAGTATAGTCAGTTACGCTGGGAGTGCTGAGGATTGATTTTGTGAAAGTTAATTCCTCTTCCTTTCAAGGGCTGAAGGTTGCATAAAAGGGCATGAGGATATATTGACTGGCTGGGAATGAGTGCAGGGTTTAAGGAGTCTGAGGTGCTTTGTGACACGTGTCATTTCTGAAAAAATGAGGCATCCAGAAGAACAGTTTGTCTGCCCTGATGTGCCAAGGAACTTTATGTATTAGCAACAGTGATGGAGTGAGAGTGCAGCCAAATCTGAGCGCTGCAAAAGGCTTGAATTTTCATGAGGGACATAAGCAAAAGACAGTCAATGCTGAATGGTCTGAAACACAGACCATAGGAACTGTGCTGATTTAGAGAGTCTAAGCAGCATGGTGGGGTAGGTAATGTAACACAGGTATACCAGGCACCAAGAGTTACAAACCACTCGGTTGCATAGACAACCAAGAAGGAAGGTTGTCGGTTGTTCTTATTTTTCTTTTCTATTTAATTTGTAGCATAGTTTACTATCAAAAGGTGTTTCCTCTAGAAAGATTAGAGTTTTAGCTGCCAGAGGGCCTATCTCTTAGAAGGGGTCTTTGGAAACGAATAGTTTGAGTTCTGTTATCCATGGGTTTGGGAACCATTTCCACCTGATGGTGACGGGTTGCCTCCTTCTTAAGTTTGTAAATTGCCCCTATCTATCTCCTCAGCATTTTAAACACTGAAGAGAAAAGTGATTTTCACAAGCCTACCTGCTCTGCAAATGGTTATCTATCTTCAGTATGCTTAGATTATCTTTGATCTCATATCCTGGAAGTGGTTTTTCTTTCCTGTTCAGGAGTAGAATAATACGTACTTAAGATCAGCCTCAGACTACAAGATGGGCAATAGCTCTGTCTGTTTGGACAGCTTTTCTTAACAGCTTTTAAACTACTCAGTTCTTGCCTGCCTTCTGGCAGGGTGGAGGGATGGAGGTCGCTGAGGTAGCAATGGATGTAACATTTTGGAGGTACTCTGTTGGGGGAAAGATGTGCATGCGTTGAAGCAAAGAGAGCACAGAGAATCCTGCAGGGGTTCAAGTAAAGCGCAGGGAAAACATAAATGCAAAAAGCCAACCCAAATCCCTAGCATCAGAGAACCTCCAGGTTATGACTCTGATTTTCAGCACAGTTTTTTAGACTTTATTTCTTATGTGATGTTTCACTGGAAGCTCTCCGGTGTCTCTGAATTTCCACATGGACTGACTGAGTGCAGGAGTTACAATGATTAGTGGTTTTGAGGCTTTTAGCTGGACTCCCATCCTTTGTGCATCTGCTAGCACAGTTTCTTTGCATCTGACATAAACAATAGGGAATCTGAATCTGGGAGGGGGGGGTTTTTTCCTGTTGACCACCCGAAAGACGGGTGATAGCATCTCCCCTGCTGTAGGAGATATGAAAGAGCACTGGACATCAATACGGTGCACGTCCCCTTCAGTGCTGGTAATGTGGGACTAGTGGGATGTGTGAAATTTGGGAGCCATTGCCGATGAAAACCTGCTATTAGAGGTTAGATCTCTAAATGTTTCTTCTCTATCCCATACTACACTATGAAAAGGCTACCTCCAATCAGGAAGCAAAACATGCATGAAAAGTTGGAAGCTCAGTGTTAATGTTCTGAGCATTATTTTCCTAATGCAGGAGCCAATAGGCCTTTTATTAAATATGCACAGTGGCTCTGCTTTTCTAGGTTTTGAAGGAAAACACATTACTTTCCTGAATACAGAGGTAATCAAAATTCAGTCAAGTGGGATGACTCCGTGAGTCCTGACATCAAAGGGCAATCCATTTGATTGATACCAGTCAGATGGCGGTGTTGTTTGAAGAAATGTAGTCAGAAGACTGGCAATTTAAAGGCTGTAAAAAGTTAGGGGAGATGGGAGTGCATTGTTCCATACTGATTTCCTGTGTGCAAGAATGTGGATTAGAGAATTGGCAGTAACATGGCAATCTTGTTTCTCAGATACATTGAAAGGACAGAGAGGAAGAAAATCGAGCTCCTACTTCTCAGGCAAGACAGTCAGTGAGGCATTAAAAATACAGTAGTAAATAATTCTTTCATCTTTTGCTTTGCTTGCTGCATGAAGCCAGGGATTACATTTTGCTCGAAATATATAGAGCACGTAATATTACCAGGCATTAATATGCAACGAATAACAATTTCTTCTTTGTCATAGGTTTATTTGTCGGATAGTATTGATTCCACTGTCTGCATACAGAGAACAGCAGCTCTGTTACGTCTTGCTGACTAATACCAAACATTAGCTGTACAGATACAGTTGGTTTTACTCTATTTCCCTGTCTTGTTTTTTTGTCTTTGTTTCTTAATATAAGTAATGGAACAATGTCCTTTTACTGTAAATGGTTCCTTTGCTAAATATGTCACAGGGTCATTACTCCCAGCAGGGTTAAAAACAGTGCAGGAAGCTACCTACAGGATTAGACATTGCCAGCAAAGCAAAGTGAGAAGAAATCATTGCCATTACTAGAAAACATTTTACACTGCTGGCAAAAGGTACCCAAATTGCATCCAAATGATTATAAAAACTAAGTTAGTTGCACAGTAAAGCATCATGATAAAAAGTTGTCAGAATAGCCGTAGAATATCACAAGAATTCAATGTCAGGGTCGAAAGATTAAAGGCTATCAAAGAAAAGCTCAATACCATTTGGAGTATAAATACCAAACTAGTCATAAACACTAACTTCAAATATACTGGTCTGGGAAGAAGAAGCAAAGATATTGAAGAATTTCACATATCAAGGTTGCTCTTAGAATAAAGCAATTATTGCTCCTAGTAGGGACGTGCCTAGAAATGCTGGCTTTCAACATGGTCCTGACTACACCAGGCATTGCTCCAATAGGGGGTAAAGAGGTAACCTAATTCCAAACCAAAATGTAAAATACAAATGATGGATGTAGTTGAGCTACATCCATCCATAGTTTCACATGGGCTCAACATGGGTGGTTTCTTTCTGTTTTCGTTTTGAAGGAAGTAAATCAAAGCTGTTTTAAGGAAACAAGAGATATTTATGGGCTGCTGCCACTTGAGCATGAGGAACAGTTAGAAGGAAGCAGTATATCTTCGGAAATGTAACAAGTGGAAGACAGGGAGCCATACAAAATACTCCAGTTTCATATTTTTACTTATCAGCTTGCTTTATCAATACATTTTCTTTGTATCATGAAAAGTGAGATTGGGCTCAGTCTCAAGTATCTTTGGGCTTGATCCCATGAGAACTGAAGAGTAAAGGGCAACCTGGTCTAGTGGAAGATGTCCCTGCCCTTGGCAGGGGGCTGGAACTGGATGATCTTAAGGCCCTTTCCAACCCAAACCATTCTATGATTTTATGATCTTTATTTTCAAAGAATTTAGTTGAAAACTCTGAAACACTCTGAAGTGTTGCTCCTGTTGTTATCTTCTTCCTTGCTGGGGGAGGCTGCACACCTAGAGTGGTTTCTGTTCCTTTTTTTGTGTCACTTTATCTGCTTTCCTCACCTGTGGTCTGCAGAGGGCTGTCATTCTGAACATCAGCAGTTGCCACTGGGGACAGTGGCACTTCAGAAGCTCAGGCCTGACAGGGTTTGAGCCTGGACAGAAGAGAAGGGTCTGGATGCAGCCTGGACACTGCAGCATTTATATAGACGACAGGTGACTGGTACTGGGTTTCTTCGGGATGTTGCTGTCACTTGGGATGAGATTTGGTGGCACTGGGGGAGTAGGGTCCTTTACAGAAGGGGAGCCAGCCAGGCTGATGTTTGCAGCACCCCATTGTCACTGGCTCACTGCAAGCATGAAAAGGGTGGGAATAACTCTGTTGCTCCCTGCTTCCCAGGCTGGGCACTAATCCCCTCCCACTGAGTAATTCAGGGCTTTACACTCTCAGTATGGGTCACTTTGTATAAAAGGTTCATTGCACCATAGCTGTCAGTGGAACAAAAATGATGCTTATACAGAATGAGTAACTTCTGAGGCTGGCCAGGGATCAGACAGTGTTTTGTTGCTGTTCAAGAAGAGGTAATCAGTCTTGGAGGTAACTTTTGCCATTTCTGGCTCTTGAATATTAAGCTGTGTAAGTCTTGTCACTTGTATAATGTCAGGTGTTTTCTTTGTAAGTGAATGGAGACATTAACTTGGGTTTTCAGTCAGGTAAAATGACTGGCATTGCTGGGAGAAGAGATTTGGTGGGATGTAAAAGCCAGAATTGCATGAGGACACTAACACTGTACACCTGATCAGTGTTCTGTTTCTCAGTTCCAATTAAGTGCCAGTAAACCCAAAGTTTTTGTTGTTTCTCTCCTTTTTGGGAGGTTTTTTGTACAAAAAACAGAAAAAAAGAGAGTTTGGAAACTCCTTTAGATCTCTCAGCATAGTTTTGTTGCAAACAAGCTGGGGGATGTAGACTGACAGGCATCCTGTTTCTAATAGCACACACACTGTTTCTTTATTTAGAGCCTCTTTACCAGTATCAATTAAACCCCAGTTAAATCTGACACATCTTAACCTTGCGTTGGATCCAGTTCATTGCTACAGCAGAACCCATATGGCACTGAGACAGTTGCAGGCATCAATTCATTGCTTATGTAGAGTTACTGGCTAAATGCCAAGCAGTAATCACTGCTTTTTGTTAATAGACATGTTTGCTTTTGCAGTCGTTTCTATACACAGTGCTCTAGATTAATTAGAACAAAATCTGTCATCCATCTAAGAAACAACCAGAACTCTTGGGGCTTTTTTTTTTTCCTCAGATTTAAAGAGAAATGAGTGCAAGCAGCCAAAGGTGCTGGTGGAGGAGAGTTACTCTGTTTATTCTAGAATAACCTATTGTGTTTATTGAGCACACATGTATCTGCTCTTTTACTTACATAAAAGGGAATAGGGTGAATTTGCTGGTCATCTAAAATACACATACAGCGTGAGGCAGTGATTGTAGAAAGACTGTGGTTTGGGTCTTTTTAACCTGAATGTTGAGGAATAGCAAGAAAACTAATGTTAAAGAAGCCACAGTTCTATCTGTTTCTGCAATTAAATGACACTTTTTACCTACAGAGACACTCAAATTCACATGGAGATGGACTTACAGAATCATACAGATATCTCTGAGCTTTGGGTTATTGAGGCTTCCTTTTGCTGCAGCCTGAAACCACATCAGCCATGTTAGGCAGGGACATTAAACCAAAAAGAAATAATTCTTGCATTACTGGTGTTGCATTTTTGAGGCATTTTAACATGTGATTATACAGTTTTGTACTCCCAGCCCCAGCTTGATGCCTGAGTAATTAACACAGTTGGGGTAGCTGGTGGATATTGAAGTCTTTGGTTAAATCAATAGCATTTTAAGGTCATATTACCCTATATCCAGATCTGTTGTGGTGGTGGATAGTATTCCAGGCTATACTAAGCCTGGAATGCACTCAGGAGTGCGTTTTATGCAATAGGGGAATACTTTCAAGCTGCTCTATTACATGATTGAAACAAGCCATTTCACTACAGATTCTTAAAGTAGTGCTTACCATCATCAAAGTATTTTAACCCATTTTGGAGCATGTTATCTAATCAGTTGTGTAGTTTTTTATCTCCATAAAAATCATTCTGGTGGTGGTTTTTTCATGTTAGCTATTTCTGTTTGCACAGAAAATTACTTTGCTTAACCTGATGTGCAAGTAAAGCTTTCTGGTCCCCAGTTCTTTCATTCATAACTGTATCACATAGGACCTGATTAAAAATCTACTGGGGCTTTCCATTTGAGTCATTAGGATTTGGATGGTGTCCACTGTCATGATTAAAGACCTGACTACTGATTGTCAAACTACTTCTTGCTTAGCTGTTACTTGCTAACACTTTGCAATGACCCCATGTTAAGAGGAAGAGACCTAAACATAGTCAGCAGTCAACAATTAATGGTAATCTCCAGTTTTCACTTAAAGTAGCAATGCTGTTTGTAAGCTTTGAGGTATTTCTGTTTGCTTAAGTGATTTAATGTGATTTATACCTTAGCAGGGGATCCTATTAACAGACACCCTTACCTCTTCCTCAGTATTTCTGATGTATGCTCTGTATCTGTTACATAAGAAAATGTAGGTATTATATATAGATATAAAATATAATTTCTCTTTGCATAAAAGGACAGTAAAAATACCCTTATTTTCTGGAAGTTGCAATTTCTTTCCAAACTTTTTCCTAATGTTAAGCTCATGGTTTAGTATTCCAGTGCTGTTGGTCCATTGTTTGGAAGTACAGCTTTATCAGCAGAATGTGTGGCAGATGGTTTACATTTGCATTAGCCTTCTGGAAAAGGAATCAGCTCCCACCAACATAAGCTTCAGCTTTTCTTTACAACATTTACAACAAATTCGTCAGAATAGCATTTTTAGAGGGGAAAAAAAAAACCCAATCCGACTGTCTTTGCCTTCCTTTTTTGAAGAGGAAAAATGAGTCGTGTTCTAATGTCCTCATCTGCACATATATCTTCCATCCCCTCCCCCCGTGTATGTTAAAATGATTTAAGTATTTCATTATGCAAAATGACTCTTATAAAAAGACCTTCCTTTTTGCCCCACAGTCATTCTTAATTTCGTTTGTCACTTGTTATAGAGTAGAGTTATGTGAGGCTAGGATATATTATTTGTTCTAGTCTGTATAGGGTAATTTATTACATTAGAAACCAATAATTTTCAAATATAATCAGATTTAAGTTTTTAAATAAGATTCATCCTCCCATTCACACTTGCTTAATTTAAGGATATTAAATCTGCTCAGGAATGAGCTGCCTCTCAAAGCCTTATGTGCCTATTAAAGGATTTTATTCCTGATGTGTTAATAGGATTTAATTATATTAGCCCTGTAGTCCAGAGACACGCCACCATTGTTAAACTTGATAAACCAGACAAATACATGCTTAAAGAGTGATGGCCAGCTCCTTAAAAGAAGTAAAAAAGAAGGTGTTACTGTTTTAATCTCTCTGCTATGTAACTGTAGCTTTTGCCTAATGCTGAAGTTTGAAATCTTGGCTGTTTAACACACTTTAACTAGGTTTTTTGTCTCAAAAAAAAAAAAAAAAAGGAAATAAATCAAGGCTAATGCACAAATTAATAAGGCTTTTAATGAGGGTTTCTATTTGTTTTTCATTTCTAATTCCCATAGATTAATTTAGATAAAGTTCCAGTTTTATTCTTCTTTCGGCATCCTCTGGTTGTGTACAGACAAAAGCAGCAGCAAGTCATGCTGGCAATGCAGCATATTAAACACTGTCTCGATTTCTTGTTTCCTGTGGCTAATTAGGTTAATGGCAGAGTGACAGAAGCAGAAAACAGTGGCTTAGGACATTCTGCTGAGACGTGGTTAGCGAGAGGGAGAGAAAAGAGAGGCACAAACAAGCCTGTAAGTCTCAAGATCTCTTTTGGAAAGACCTGGCATCGATCAGAAGTGCTGGCTCTTGTCAAGCTCGCCCTAAATGTGATGCTAAATGTGCAGGAGTCAGCACTTCTGATGGCTGCAGACATGGAGAGATGGAGGCAATGACAGGGTTTGCAGAGAATCTCAGGGAAGGAGGAAAAATTAGCAGTGCGCCATCCGGTTGGACATTTTGCTTCCAAAATTAGATTGACGTGTGTTATGGCACGTTTCCACTGGTAATCACAGGCACTCAGCATGTATTTCAAGGAGATTTAGGCCCTCAGTTTTATTCTCACTTGCACAGAGCTAGACTTTGGGCCTCTCAAAACCTGGTGTAGGCTGCATTTGTTTGGAGAAGATGAGCATGTAAAGTACGCTTTCATCTTTAAAAAAGCCACTTTCTGGCATTTTTCCTTGCCATGATAGCCTTGGAAATGTAAACTGAGATAAACTGTTTTTTGGGTTAGGAAGGAAATGGGAGCAGAGTTCTGCTTTGCCCAGTGAAGGGTTGGTGAAGGAAGCTATAAGGCATTATGCTGGCTTTCCAGCATGGGGATGGGGATGGGTTGAGCACCAGCGGAGGTCAACTCTTGTTAATGTTCTCGGCTAGGCTGCCCTTGAGGCCTTTGAATTGACACCTAAATTGGTGCCAGCCAATTTAGGAACCCACTGTGAGGTCTGTGTCCAAACCTGCAGCAACGAACTGAGACAAGCTGTAACCCAAAGCTGCCAGACATTGACTTCCTGCAGGCAGTGCAGGCAAATGATTATCTATAAAAGATAGTCTGGGTAACAGGCAAGTAGTTGTGGTGGTCTTTTAATACCTAAGGTGGGTTCTGCTTTGTGTACACTTGTAAAGCCTTGGTAGCCATGTCATTCCTTATTTATACTGGCTATGATTAGCTTTTTAAGTCAACATTGTGGCTTTCACACTTATAGTTTGATAAACTCCTAATAAACTTACTCATTCAGGCTTTGCTACCTACTGTTGGGGCAGGATTATTGTTTGCTTTCTATGTGTGCATCAACATGTATGAAAAGCTGGGTATATTTATTAGAGACAAAAGGTATCCTGCTCTATGACAAGCAGGATAAAGCTGTAAGCGTGCAACTTGTCACTGTTTATACATATATTCACTCTTTTCTCTGCTTGCAGTACTGTATGAGAAGGTCTTTCCTAATTTAACGTGGAATTTATGGCTCTGTAGTGCTTTTTTCCCAGTTAGGTGCCTATATTTCTTTTCCCTTGAATCTCCCAGGCATTTAAAGGGGTGTTTGCTGCCTTGTGTTGTCACTAGAACCAGAAGCCAAAATGATAGCTGCCAGTGGGGATTAGCTGAGTGTGCTCTCGTTGTATCGGATAGCAGGAGTGGGAACACTGCTGTCTGCCAGAAAACAGGAGAAGTGGGAGTAGAAGGATGTGTTTCACGCAGGCTCCCAAAGGAGAAACTGATGTACAGTTTGAAAAGCAATAGCAGGGCTGAAGAAAATCTATGTTCTTAGGCAGATGCAGTGATAAAAAGTAAGAGACACTCTCAGTAGAAATAAGGATTAGGTTATTATATGGGCAGAAATGAGTCACCACGCACACGAAAGTATTAAAGTGTGATGAGTTTCATAGCATGAAGTGCTATGAAAGTGCATGAAGGCCTGATAAGGAGAAGAAAGAAGAAACCTTTGTCCAGGGACATTATAAGCCCAAGTGGAAGGATACTTGCAGTTTAGGGGTGTGGGGAAGATACAACCCCCCCTCTTCAAACAAACATCCCATCCTTGTGAAACATAACAGGGCTTGGGAAAAACCAGCAACTTGATGTGCGCTGCTGGTGGAGGCTGTTGGCAAACACTGCAGTCTTTAATACCATAAAGGGTACTCTGCCTATCCTTTTTGTATGCACTGATGCTCCTCTCTAATCCTCATATGGGTGGTTTGTTGGGATGCCGTTGTTGTTCTCATGATCTGTATCACACACACTTTACCTCTTGTATTACACTGCCAAGCAAATTTTACCCATCTCTCATCTTTTCAGTGCGTCCTTCTAACTCACTTGTCAGGCTCCTGCATGTCTTTGGCTCTTTCTTAGTCTCTTCTGAGTAGGACGTTACTGGAGTGCAGTAGGAAATTCACATTTCAGCTACTTTTCTCTACACTGTTCCTTGCCCTTCCCTGCACCCATCCAGCCTCTCTGGCATGTTTCCTAGGTGATACCTTCCTTCATGATGTATTAAGGTTTATTTTCCCTGAGTAACTTCAGCTTGGAATCTTTTTCACCTTTTTCTTCAAAATGGAAATGATTTGGTGCTCTGTTACTGTGTTTCCCACATGATTTGTGCAGGAGGAGGCACAGGGATGGTGGCTGGGATATGGAACCGGTGGGGGCTGAGCAGCAGTTGCCTTTTCTGCCTCTTCTTCACACTGTGTTTGTCACTGGTGAGTTCGTCATCTCTTTCTCCTGAATGCTCATCCTTACTTCTCCTTTTCTTGCAGACTTAGATTGGGGCTGAGGAAAAGGTCACATTAATAACAAAAGTATTTATTTCTGTGCGTCCGAAATAGTTCACTTCAGTGCTACGAGCACTGTTTCGTCTTGCTTGTGTGGTTCATGAACTACATGCTAATTTTCATTATATTTAATTACCTTTGAATGTCTCCTGTGCTTCAGGGTACAAGCCTTCTTCTGACTCATTAGGGCTTTTTCTCTGAACAAGCTATTCCCTATAAGTCTTGTGAAGAGTTTCTTGCACTTGCCCTCGATGCATGTGATAACTGACAGTAAATGGATTGCTGAATGCTCTGCTCCCAAAGTTCCTCTGTTATTAAATCCACAGATTTACACAAAGCAAAGTTAGTAAGTGTAGCTGATTGAGCAGACTCGGATCAAATCTTTGGCATGCAGATATAATGAAGTGCATATCGGGTGAGCTGTTGTGCTTAAAAGAAAATACATATATTTTATCTTAAGACAATTACCCATTCTTTTTGATAAATCTGTGCTGTGTGTTAACTCCTCCCAGTTCAGGCTTTGTGAGGCAAGTCTCCCTTGTTATATACAAGCTGTACAGGCATCGGAATTTCAGCCTCAGTACTGCTTGGTCAGTGATTAAATCAGTGCATGCTGCATATAAAAATCACCACAACAATGCTAAATATTACTATTGATTATGTATATAGGAGTCAATACAAGCATATTGTGTTCCAACAGCAAAAATGATCATCTTAATTAGCTAATGATTTTTAGCCTGTTTCCTCAACCAAATGAGACATTGTGTGATTGCTGTTTCTGTCTGACTGTTCTCCCTCTCCCCCATCCCTGTCACTTCTGGACCTGTTGGGTTCAGTCAGTGTCAGCCTGGTTTGACTGAGGGTGGAGATTTGAAAGACATCAAGTCCTTATGTGTTTAAACAGTGCATGTGAAAATCCTTCTGATAGAGCAGTGAGGGCAGAGCTGGGTTAAACTACATTAGACACCACAGCTGGAGCACCCTGCAGGCACTCACCTTGGGAAGAAATGTGTGCAGGAGCTGGGTTTCATTGACGCTGTTCCTCAGTGAACAACACTGAGGATTTGATCAACCCCTTCAGTTTTGATTTAGGAAGAGATGGTATCCTCTGCTCTCTGTTAAGTATCTGAAATGCTGGGCTCATGAAGAGCTGAGTCATGGTTATCACTTGCTCAAAAGCTAAACTTCCTATTTCTTTCTTTCCTTCATAGATCAGGTTATACATTTCATAAACAAACCAAACACTTGGACTAGGCTGCTGGAGTCACTCCTTCAAAAAGAATAAGAGCCATTTAATGTACCAAATGGTTTACAATCCAAATGACAGAAAGCTGACTCCCCTTCAGGACAGATCATGCTGGGCATCCTCAGCTGGCAGTCGCTTGCTACCAGGAGCTACATCTCCAAAGCCTTTGTACACACATACAACCAACTAATATTCTGAAGTTGGGTCATGTCCAAGCATATAAGATTCCTCAAGCATGAAATTCCACTTGACCCTATTAAGGCTTTCTCAGCATCAGCTATGTACACCACAGAGTGGATAATGTTCATAACTCATTTCACATTACCCCTGGGTAGTGCTGGTGGAGAAATTGTGTCTGGTCTAATGCAGTCAAAGCTGTGAATATGAGGAAATTGAAACATCTGGCCAGGTTTCTCTGCTGTGCCCCAGGATGTGCGATAGGAGAGATTCAGGTCAGGAAGAGGGGGGGCAAAGGCATCTCTCCAGGGATGTGTGTGCTGTAGAGGACAGATGTCCCAGCGACATCGCCAGCAGCACCAGGGTGCATTGGCTGGGCAGGTCACCTCAGATCATTTCTTATACCTGCACTGAAGTTCAAAGGTGCAACTGCAGTTCACGTAAACTTGCCTAAGCTGACCCAAAAGCAGGCTGGAGCACCTCCCATATGGAGACAGGCTGAGAACATTGGGGCTGTTCAGCCTGGAGAAGAGAAGCTGCGTGGAGACCTCA